>VMBQ01008859.1:0-19424 GCA_007657795.1 Dreissena rostriformis
ATCAATTCTTAGACTTAAAAATAAAGAATAGTGTTAGACTCAATAAGTATACCTCAGAGTTTGCATATATACAGGCTAAAAATGGCGCTTATATCGAAAACATATTGTTCTAAACGAAGAATGAATTAATAATAGGTATTTACTGCCTTGCTAAACTTGTCTTTCAAGTAATTTTCGAGCATTTATAATTATAGTTTTAAGAATATTCTTTGATTTTAAACTTAAGATAAAGAATTTTTGGTTGGTGAATACGGGCTCATGACGACTTTCACTGCGTCTTTATTATGTAGCTGTAATTGACTTTAAACTACATCCTGTCGAAGAATAAATTAAATCCATGGTATGAACAAATAAATACTGCCAGGGCTTATTTGAGCCTCATTCTGGGAAAACTGTACTTTATGCATGTGTGTAAAGTGTCGTCCCTGATTAGCCTGTGCAGTCCTCACAGGCTAATCAGGGAATACAGTATTGGCTTTTATGGATTTTTTTATTCAAAGGAAGTCTCTCCGGTATGTGCATTACGGAAAATCCAGTTTAGACCGAAAGTGTTGTCCCTGATTACGCTTATCTTTAACGACACTTTACGCACATGCATTAAGCCCAGTTTTTTCCAGTTTGTCGCTCATTTATTTTTAAGCTGTAGTTCAGCAAAGACTACATCCCCTCTATAAATATCTTTAAATTCCTGGAGTTTCCTGCCAAAAAGGAAACTCACCCATTGAAATGGCATTACCCTTGAAGCTTCATCACATAAAATTGTTTTTTATGCACTATTTATTGTTCTCATATTTGAAGACTAGGACTCCTTCCCTTCAGGCCTTATAAAAATCCAAATAAACATTTTATAATCAATTTGATACTAAAATAAAAGAAGAAAAAAACATTTTATTTACTGAAATAAACTAATAATTGAGGTTTAGCGTACTTATTAATCCTTAACAATTCTTTCATAATTTATCATTTGTCAAATATGTTAATTGACACCCATTTTCTGCATTTGTTCTTGCTTTTCCCCACACATATTTTTTTCTTTCACTATTGACACAAAGCTTGTTTATGCCCCCGGTAGGGTGGCATATAACAGTTGAACTGTCAGTCCGTCTGTCAGTCTGTGCTTCCGTCCGAAAACTTTAACATATGGGATTAAATAAACACTTTAAGGAAAATAAAAACTTCTTTATTTTGTCTAGTTGATACACACAACAGTAACACAGCATATTCTATTTGCGATAGTTTTATTACCTTTCTTGAATTTTTTACAAGCCTCTTGAAGAGGTTTAAGAATACAAAAGGACTGTGTCAATAAATTATGATATGGATTTTTTATTTCAGTGTCTACACCTTTTAACCCCACTAATGCAGTGTGATAGTTGTTTGTGTGTAATCTTATAATAAAGTGACCGTTGTTTGATAACATGCAACTCAAATGATTTGATAATGTGTACTGTAACATAAGGGTAACGGATAAATCAAATATTTATCTGCAAACAGTACAGTCCAAAGTATAAAATTAGTTGGTTTTAGCCAAGCTGAAGGGGTGTAATTTAAGTTAGTGGCCAGTGTCCAAGGAAGTGATGGCTTTCCTTCAGAAATGTGACCTTCATGAAGACAAACGTCTAGAAATGTTTTGTGCTGACCACAGTCAGCTGTGCTGCACGAATTGTGCTTTCCTTAATCACAGGTAATTCAGACATGTATTTGCTTTCAAATATGTTTGTTTTCATAAAAAAAAAACGATTCAATATAACATTATTCATATCAATCATGGACAAATTTCAATTTATGTTTTGTGAATGTGGATCATTTGAATAAAGTACGGATAGAAATTAATATTAGTTATGTGTCTATTAAAATTAGAAATTATGGTACCAGTTTAAAAATGAATTCATTCCATATCTAACACTATATAAAACTGAAAAGAGCATTTTGTCAAAACAGGAAAAACATGATGAACCAAAGTTTTGACATATATTTGCATAATGGCATTTAAAACCACATACAAATATTTAAATATTGTTTTTATTTCAGACTATGTGCTAAAGTTACAATGATATCCGAGTCAGTCAAAGAACCACCAGACTTGCAGGAACTATCAAGAAAGATTCAAACTGTTCTTGTAGAACTCGAGAAACTTAAGAATAATTGAGACACCAACATGCAGTCTTTGCAGGTTTCGTACAACAAACATTTACATGAAATACAGCAAACACGCCATAGAATAAATACTATTTTAGACAAGATTGAAAAGACCACCATGAAAGAGCTAGATGATAAAATGACCAGTCTTAAAGCTACTCTCAAGACTGATGTGGACAATTGCAGCAAGCTTAAAAATGAACTAAAACGGCTAAGTTACGCAATTCATGATGTTGTTGATAAGGGCAAAGCAGAAATAACATTTATTGCAAGTAAGAAATGTCTGGAAAAGGTTAAGCAGTCTGAAACTTTTCTGACAAAGAACTCTGTTCAAATAAAAAGTTTACTGACATTCCATGCTGACAGTGATTTTCAACAGTACTTGTCTAAATTGTCAGGTCTGGGGAGGATTGTGGTATGTACTCCACCTGTGCCTCTGCAAGGTGATCCAAACCAGGTATTCAAAGTGCAAGGAAGGTCAGAGTATAATGTGAGCATACCTAGTGATTCAGAGAAGAGCTTCTCTATCAGGGCCATCTGTGTTCTCTCTGATGATCAGATCCTGGCTGCAGATGTTCAAAATAAACGAGTTAAGCTACTAGATCAGCAATACCAGATAGTGGGACATTGTGATTTCACTGCTTCCCCATATGACATTTGTCAAATAACACCAAGTGAGGTAGATGTTGTTTTGAAGGAGGAGGCAAACCATATTCAGTTTGTCAGGCTGAATGGAGGACAGCTGACAAAGACCCGGAAGTAACGGTTGCAACACAAATGTAATGGTATTGCCCATTATCTGCAAGACCTGTATCTCACTTCTGGTACTGCACTTTACAAGTATTCAATGAGTGGAGACCTGTGCAATATGAGGCTGTTGAATATGCTTTATGATGAAACATCAGGTGGGGACACATGTAATATTATGGTGGATACATCCGGTTATCATTTGAAATTTATTTAAGGAATATCACATTTGTGTAATGCTTTATTCATATTTACATAAAAACACAATTGTTTATTCACATTTGCAGATTCTAAATAATTATTTTTGAAATTAATAGACATACTAGTAATTTCATAGTGCGTATGTCACGTGGTTTCAGCATAACATAATTATTCATCATACAATTTTTATTGGATAAAAAAGAGCATGTTATATTAATTAAAACAAATAGCTGGTGTAAATAACAGCGTCTTTAATAATATAATGATTCTTTAAAGAAGTAAGTATAAGTATTCTTCTCACTTTTTCAGTTTCTAGGTGTGCAGTGAGTCCTTCAGGTGACAATATATTTGTTACCAACTGGTCCCATCACAAAGTCCTTACTTTGGCCAGAGATGGCACAGTTCTCCACACCTTCACAGACCCAGACCTGAGATGCCCACAAGGAATACATGTAACAGCTCTGGGACAGTTGCTGGTCTGTGGAGGGTTATCCCGCACTATCCTACAGCTGGATGGTGAAGGAAATAAGAAGCTGGCAACACTTGCTTCGAAGAATGATGGACTTTATTCCCCACTATCAGTCTTCTATAATAGGAATACAGCATCTATAATTGTGGGACAAACGGGTAGCCCCAAAATCCTGGTGTTTAAAGTAAAATAGTTTTGTTTCACAAGTTTGAGAAAAACATTGTGTAACATGTACTTTCAACATCAAATCTTGGCTACAGCAAATTCCGATTCAGTGTTACATTTCATTGTATAATTCATCTGGATTATTTATGTTGTTGCCAAGTTATGCCAAATCATGAATATGTTTTAAAAAAAGTAATAAAATAATAAAAAAAGTTATTTGCACCATACTTGCCTTTGAAAGTGTTATGTTCAATTACATAATTCTTGCTGGATGATTTATAGTGTAGCCATACAAGTTAAACACATGAACTGCACTTCTTTGCTGATAATTTTTCATTTGAAATATAATTAATCAGTTAATTGTTGTTATCTTGATATATATTTTGAAAATAACATGTACTAACTTGACTGTACATATAGGATTTACTTGTGATGATGCATACTATTTTTTGTGTAATTGTTATGCAATGTAAAACCAAAGCCAGAGCGCAGTTTATGAGAGGTTTTATGTTATTTTTATTCTTAAACTGTCACTATTAGTTCTGTTCTAAGAAATAATTATTTACATAGTTTTTAGGAACATGTTTTAACTGAATTCCTCGTTGTTTCGAAGAATTTATTTGGTCCCATTTTTTCCTTCATAATTTAATTAGAAATTCAATATAAAGTTGACCTCCCCTTTTTCAAATTATGGCTATGATTGCAGAATTAGAATTTCGTTTTAGCTAAACTACACAAAATAGATATTCAATGAAATAATTTGTTAATGTAAATGAGTCAACATTTGATAGATAACACGATTTCTATTTTGCGAAGTTTTGTTATTTTTTTTCACAAATAGGAAAAAATTATTAATTCAGGTCTACTGGCGGGAAATTTTCATAGCATTGGACATTTACACAGGTCGAGAAAGGTGTAAGTTTGGTAAGACAGCTACGCCGATTATATTTTTAGGTTATAATGAATGCGAAGATACACGAGATAGCATTCCAATCTTCGCGCAGTCTGTGCACATTGCACGAATATTACCGCGATTAAGACTTACGTTTAAAGAAACAGTTTCCATTATATCTACATGTTAAGAGTTGTTGGTTATACAAGACCGCTGTGTGCTAATATATAAGATCGATGAACGAACAAATAGTGCGCGTTTTTTTATTTCAAATTAACGATTCGAAGTTATAAACGACTTATTCCATTAGAAGTCTTAATATTTCAGACCGAATCAAAAGCTTTAATTCACAAATCCGAAGCTGATCGGTTGAGCGACACACGCTCTAACCAGGGAAACTTCCCTGGTAGCTAGGCGTAGTGCTGTTTGCTCGTACACAGAGAAATACAATCAGCAAATAGCACGGCTAAATTCGCATGATCAGAATTACAGATCTTATCATTTGTCTTATATCAAAATAATTGTAACTTCCTACTGTTTACTACATTGAATATACAATCCTTTTTAAATGGCTTACTTTTTTTACAACATACGAATATTACTGCGAGAAGTCACATTCGCTCTAGCTTCGCCCAGATTACACCAGTGTCACTACTGCTTGCACGTGTGTCACATGTTAAAGCTTTGGTAATCGAAACTGACCAATTAGATTTCATCCAGAGATAATCGTGCATTAACTGTTTTATGCGATTACAACGTTCAGTGTTTCAAAACCTGCCCAACCAATATTATCTTATTAAAGGGACTGTAAACCACGAATGACGAAAAAAGAAGTTCTAAAATATCGTATTTTTTTACAATAATTAGTTTATATTGATTAAAATATCACGGCTGGTATATTACATTACTTGAAAAAAGTTCATATTTTAAGTATATTCGGTTATAAAATTTCGCGATGTGAAATCAAAAGTTCATCGCAAAAATAGGTGACATAACGATATACACACTATAAATAACGCAAGTAGATTGATCTTTTTATAAAAAAAATATATACAATTCACTACGCATGCACAATTTGCATTCCTGGGTTTACCACGTGAAGATGATGATCAATCGACTTGCGTTATTTTTAGTTTACTGTTAGTTACCTGGAAGACATACTCAGTAAAAAATTAAAAAAATAAAGTAAATAAAAAAAACTTTTTTCAAGTAATGTTTTATACCAGTCTTGATATTTTTCAAAATAAACAAATAATTGTAAAAAAAAATACGATATTTTAGAACTTTTCTTTTTTCGTCATTCGTGGTTTACAGTCCCTTTAACCTTCATATCTCATAAATTCTGTATTGCATATGTACCGGTAGTTTGATTTGAACTATGCGTTCATCGAAATATCGTCGTAATACAATACGACCAACTTAACACAGCTAATATATGTCTTGATTCCAATACTAAACTACTTATTTCAATTTCAAAATGTGTTGTTATATCATTTCACTTTATCGTTTTTATCACACGATTTACCGTGTTTCTCGTTGAATACAACTGTATCAACTATTTTGATCTTATAGATGTGCCTACTGACATTGTGAGTGGTTTCATTTGCTATTTTTTTCTCAGACCAACAGCATTCGGATATTTTGACGACATGACGTGCTCATCATCAAATTGCATCACGTCAGTTATCAAATTTTAGGATTTATCAGCATGTTTTTCTATAATTAAAATGCGTGTGAAAACGTCTCAAAAACGCCAATGTTACTATGATGAAAAGTGTGAAAACGTCAGAATGACGTCATTTTTTTAGCAGTTCAATAAATGTAACGTGTTCTTTGACTGGAATCAACGACGACGGTGTGAACTCATTAAAATTTCGCCATTGTGACCATTGTTACCATTTCTACATGAGTGACTTTGTGAAAACAGGTCATATCTCCACGAAGACCAAGGAAAAGTTCATAAGATGTTGAATGGCACCCAAGGTCGACCAAAGTGTGAAGGGGATTAAAAGGGCCGTCCAACAGATTTTGGCATGTATTGAAGCTTGTCATTAAATGCTTTATATTGATAAATTTAATTCCGAACCGAATTGATTACAATAAAAAGATAGGTAATGTGATTTGTAAGAAAGTACTTGACTCAAATCAAAGTTAACTGTTTTAAGGCCATCTTTTTACGGGCTACTCTCCAGTTGAAGGTATACTGCCAACTGTCATGGTCTAATCATAGTCTCCAACATTCAAGAAAACAGTGAACCATGAATTTCCTACCACAAGTTTGAAGTAAAATTAGAAAAAAATAAAGTCATGGCGAGTTCCCATACAAAAAAATGTGTCATTCAATAAATGGTGTTCATTTATTCAGAGAGTATAGTATTGCACTACTAAAATATTTAGTATACTTAAACTCCTATGGATAAAACACCGGCTAGAGAACTGTAGAACGAAAAACATGAGTAGTGTAATGTGCTTTGTCTCAGGGACCTATTCAAAGTTGTGTGTATAGGTCCCTGTTCGTATTAACAAAACAACGTAAATGCATGTATGCAAGACTATAGACAATATTCAATTCAATAAGCCAGACAGTTTAAACGTATTAGCAAGGTACCAGTTTACAGTGAAGAGGAATATTTAAAAAAAATATATCAAAATACTCTTAACAGTAATCTAAGGACTGTGAAGAGATGATTCAGACGTAGGCAAAAACAAATATGCAATAAATTATGAAGTCTTTAATCAATATGAGGTACACAAGCAATTTGAATAAGGCCTCTACGCAGTTTCTATACAGCTTATACACCCAATATTTACTAATGCAAAATTTTCGGAAACATAAAGACATTATTGTAAAAATTGCACCTTAAAGTACCAAAAAGTTCAATTCTAATATGCTTGTAAAGTTACAATTGTTTTTAATGCATTCAAATTAACGCAACATGTTTATTTTGTAATGTTTTCTTTCAATCGATATGATTTATTTGAAAAATGACCCATTATTTTCAACTATAAAGCTATTTTCAGTTGTTCCACAACAGAACAAACATGATTCATGTATTCAATTAAATTTCAAAATAAACAACCACACTTTAAGGGCAATCTGGTCTTATGACATTTGCTGAAGTAAATATTGGGCGATTTACTGAAAATGGCCCCAACTGGTAAACTGCCGCAATCATCAGCCATAAGTCAATACTTATCAAGTATAATACAAAATGCATAATTCCAAGTATAATATTATTTCTACAATATACACATTTCTTACAGAGACATTTTGTGCAGAACATTTCCTGAAATTTAATGATGTCAAATAAATGTCCTTACTGGTGCATTTTTTTAATACACATAGAGTAGAGTTGTGTAACAATGGGTATCATATTGCACCTTACTATTAATTCATTAAACAAGCATATATTTCTTTAGCAATTATTCCACAAAATCCCAATACAAACTAATGGCCGAGTATAAAATGAGTAATAATTTTAACTACTGTATGAATTTACTTGTTATGTAGAGAGATGAACACACGTATTATCTAACAAGGGAGAAAACTTTGTTGTTATTTTTCAAGCAAATAACATTGCTCTTTGTTGAGTACCAATAGACAATTCACTTATTAACCCTTTGCATGCTGGGAAATTAGTCATCTGCTTAAATGTCGTCTGTTGAATTTCTAAAATTAGCATTTTCTTCATTTTTTTTCAAAGAATACTATCAGAATAGCAAACAGTTTGGATCCTGATGAGACGCCACGTTCTGTGGCGTCTCATCTGGATCCAAACTGTTTGCAAAGGCCTTTAAAATTCGCTTCCAGCGCTTAAAGGGTCAACGAAGGTAAGCATATGACATCAATCTCGCTTAATTTGTAATGGACTGATTTCCAATTTTGATATATATTAATTTTTCTTATGATAATTATGCAAAAAAAAGTAAACAATTCTTTAAATAGTTGCTTGAAAAGCATTGAATATAACAAGATGCTCCTATTGCCTAAAGGGTATTCTTCTTTTTAGAATATGTTATTCTGTTTCATAAAGACAGTTTAACATGAGCATTCCAACAAGCAATGTTTGTTTTTATTATCTAACATCTAAAAGATGAACATTATGACAATTGTGTACTAATGAATGTTAACAGCGATTTTATCTTATCAAAATGGCAACAATAAATGTATAATTTACATCGAACATACAATTATTTCGCAATTGCTCGCCATGTAAATGACAAATTGTACCTATATACATTGATCAAGAATTCTTGGTTTAGTTAATCTGGTCGTCTAAATATGTCTACACAAACATATAAAACATAATAAACTAAACGAAAACAAAAACAAACATAAACGATCATAACTTTGGCCATTATTGCTACATCTCATATTTTCTTTTTTTAATACTCAGTTTCAAAACATTGAAAGCATTTCAAGTAACAAAAGAATCTCTCTTTAATCATCTCCATTCAAATTAATAAAGAACTTGTAGTAAAAACAGAATTCACAATTTAAGGAAGATTAAATGATTTTGTCTAAAATTAATATTTTCTGGAAAAAGTACGATACTAAACAAGATTCTTGATAAAATACTGAAACTAATGGGCAAACTCAAAGCGGAAGTGTCCAAATCCTCCACCTTTTTAAACAATTCTTTTAACTACCACATATATATTACTGGTAAGGCCAGAAAACTGAAACGTGTGTTATTACATGATAAGAAGCCAATACATCTTTTTTAATTTTGTCAAAGTCACCAGCATCATTTAAACAGCTTTGAAAATTTTTAAAATCAACATTCAAAAACATATACTTAAGAAAATCTAGTGAACATTACATTATACAGACAAAGTAATTACTTAAGAAAATCTAGTGAACATAACATAATACAGACGAAGTAATTCGATAGACTTGCAAATTTTGCCCTTAAAATAAGACCTGTTCTTTACATTATGGCTTTTATCAAGTAACCTTAATCTTATTATATTTAAATAAATTTAACAAAAGCCTTCAACATAAAATGTCTTAGAGCATCATAGTTCCCATAAGACATAACTATTGTTTTTCTTTCAACACAACTTGGATGGCCACATAAAAACATGTCTGGCCACAAGAATTTCTGGCTTGTCACTTAAATTGTTGTGATTTTACTATATGCGATTTCAGTCTGAATCAAGTCACTCATTTTCCGCCCATCCCAAATTCAAAGATGAGAACCTCAATTGTAAGCGACCATCAGGTATAAAGAGACTAGCACATCTTAAACAGCATTGATCTCTGAGCTTGTTATGTGTAACTGGGGTCAATATGGTAACAACAGCTGCAACAGGCTAAGTTTCTGATTGGATGGATTGATTTCATCCAATGGCATCTGAAAAAAAGAATGATGTGTTACTGTGAATATCATTTTGTCATTTTATATTTGATACCGATGAAACAAGCTATTGCCAAGCAATGATGTCCCCTACCGGCTCCACCATTGTCAGATTTTTTTGATTTTTTTTTAGTATTTGTTGCCATAGCAATCAGAATTTTTGACGTAGGAACAAAATGAAATGATGTGCATAATCTCCATATTGGCATCTGTCCATGTTTTTAGTTTCATGAAAAAATATGAAGAACTTTTAAAGTTATCGCAGGATCCAGAACAGTGTGACAGACAGACAGACTGACGGACAGACTGACGGACAGAGCGCAAACCATAAGTCCCCTCCGGTGAAACCGATAGGGGACAACAAGAACAAGCACAGCACTGGAATAGGGTGTTACAACTTATCTGATTTGAATAGAGGAAATGAAGGCCCTGATACTATTAATAAAATAATAACTTATACTAAATATTAAATGTGAAGTATAACCACTTTATAACCAAACACTTTAGGATGGTATTTTATAAAGATACTTTTTGCGATTGGACAAACATTACCTAAATATTAACGACAAGAAGCAAGGACCTACTAGCCGATGGCCTCAAAAACATGCATTTGGCGAGAGTTTTTTTTGTTTAGCAGGACAAATGGTTTGCCACAATACACCAACATTTTACTTTTGTCTCAAAACTTCACTTTTGTCAAAGAAAAAAGAACAACAATACACAAGTATGCAAGTTCATATGATGGTGAATATGTTTGGTTTCATCACACAACAAGCAATACTTTTTGAGGTTAGAATAGACAAAGAAAAAATACAACAGCTGGATGGACGTAATAACGGACAAGGCATGCATATGACTTGAAAACTCACCCGAGGTTGGCTCTGCATTATGTTCATAGACTGAGGGTCCTGCACCATGGAGATGCCAAAATCTCAAGATGATGACTGCTGTCGGTTCTGTGACTTCAAATGCTTCAAGAACAAACTCAACGCTTTGCTATCCGGGTTTCTGGGAATAAAGTAATTCATGTGTTAAACGAAACAAACAAATTAACAATACTAGCTTTTTCAAGGATAAAAAAACAGGTTCAACCCGGCAACACACTTGTGAGGGTCTCAATAAGCCATAATCTGTCATATCAACAATTAAAAAGATTTAACTAAAGCCTTCCTAGCTTGTGCCCGCGATGTTTCAGAGTTGGAAAGCGACTTGAAACTTTGCAGACTTTCAATGCAATGAAGCTAAAATAAGTAGAGGGTATAGTGGTATACATTAGTTTTTTTTGGTGTATGACCAAATTTTATTTAAAGAGTGTTTGTACAAAAAACATAACATGTGGCGGGTTAACAAGACATGGGTTAAATATACTTGTTCTACAAAAAAAGTTATACATATGGCCTCGACTGGCAAAACGCCATAGACAAGTGCAATTATGGCAGCTTGTTTATTGCAACAAACATGTGCTCAAGTTGAGTCCGGATTATGCTCTTAATAGACAGGGCTCTACTTCCAATAGGGGTGGCATGAAACAATAGTTGTATACACTAAGGGTATCACGTTTACAGATTGTTCTAAACGTCTAAACGAAATGAAATAAACTAAACGTTACCGTTTAAACGGTATCCCCTTGTCCGTTTTAAAAGCATCAGTACCATCGCATTTCCAAATTGAAATTAGTAATTATTTCCGGAAGTTATATTCAGTGCATATCCCATTTGCGCAATGACGTCATATAAAAACCATAACATATTATAAACAAGACCATCCGTATCACCACATGTCGTGACATGTGTATTCGTCATTCTATGAAAACAATTTAAAGAATGTCAACGTCATCGAAATGTGCGTTTAAAAAAGTAAAACTTTATGTTTAAAGTATGGTGGACAAAACGTGCCATATATAATGTGCGCATCATTATTGATAAATTTAATATTTTTAATGATTTATGACAAACTCATGTTTTGTGGATTTTTTACAGACATAGAATATTGTAATTGTTCTATTAATTTATTTTTAACTGTAGTGAATTACATTTAATATTATATTTTTCATTGAAACAAAATATTATTTGAATAACATAATACTTTACTAAACTAAAAATATATAAGACATAAGTTTAAACTTAACCCATACACACCAGAGTAGGTAAGCAGCTGGAAATTCTTGCATGGTTTCTTGGCATCCTCCATTGATGTGAGGAAAATAATTCCCTCCTTGCAGTCTTTGATGCCACATTGTGAAGTCAACTTGTTTACAGCAAATGACGAAACAATATTTTAAGGGAAATTTTCAAAGATATATTCCTGTTCTGTAATCAATTCCGTTAACAGTCGAAAAATACAGCAATATTTTAAGAGAAAGAGATTTTTTTCCTTCTGCAGACATTTTGTTAACTGAAAAAGTTTGAGCAATATTTAAAGGAAAATGTTCTTAATTGTTCTTGTTGATGCATCATGTTGTAGTCATTTTCTTTACAGATAAAGATGGGCCAATATTAGATAAATTGGTTAAAGAGTTTTCAATATATTTTAACAAATACTATTAAAACAGCAATAATACAGTTAATGGAATAACATAAATAATTATTATACAAAGAAAAGCGTGTAGAATGAAAAAAAATGCATTCTTTAAATAATATTTGGATTAAAAGCAGTAAAAGCATATTGCATTACCATACACTTTGTAATGCAAAGTATTGGAATAATTTGTAGTTATATGTTTGTTTGTTTAATTAAATTTGTTGCCGTATTAATTTCTTTTAGTTATGTCACTGACTTATGTCAGTCAACCTTCATACAAAATCTGTGAACAAGTCCCTTTAAGATCTTACACTTTCTTACTGCCATGACCATCCAAGCCCATATGTGTCTTGTTCTGAGAAAACTGGGCAAAATGCTTGTGCGTAAAGTGTCGCCCCAGATTAGCCTGTGCAGTCTGCACAGGCTAATCANTGGTGAAGATCGGATGAAATTTTCGGGACAGACCGACCGACCGACAAAGGGACTCCTATATTGCCCACATTACCAATGGTAATGGGGGTATAATAAGATGATAATAAATGCTATTGAGTGTGTATGATAAAAATATAGTTTGTATTGAAATACGTTAATAAATATTGCGTTTATTGGTTTATATGCATATACAGTCTACTCTCGTTATCTCAAAGTCTGCGGGAACAAGAAAAACTAGAGCTTTGTCACAAATGTGACGAATACTCCCACATGCCGCATTGACACAGAATATTTTACTCGTAAAAACACTAAGTGACCCCATGACCTAGTTTTTGACCCGGCATGACCCATATTCGAACTAGACCTAGACATCATCTAGATACAACTTCTGACCAAGTAAGGTGAAGATCAGATAAAAACAACTTGAGTTAGAGAGCGGACAACTAATACGGACCGACCGACAGACAGACAGACAGACAGACCGACCGACAGACAGACAGACCGACAGACAGACTGACCGCCAGACAAGCTCACTCCTATATACCCCCCTAAACTTCGTTTGTGGGGGTATAATAAAATTAACTTAAAAGCAATGTTATGATCAAAGATATGCAAATTTTCAAGCAAAAAAATGTGTTCACAATTAACAAATATATTTAAGTGTTAACAATTAACTCAAATAAACGAGCTCATTAAGGCCATTTTTTACCTTTGACCTCAAAGTGTGACCTTAACCTTTGAGATTTCTATGTCATTCTTTCGCGGGACACACCGTCCAATGATGGCAAACAAATGTGCCAAATTATTTTGAAATATCTCAATGAACAACAGTGTTATGGCCCAGATAAGGTCATTTATGGCCATTTTTTACCTTTGACCTCAAAGTCAGACCTTGACCTTTGAGATATTGCGCCATTCTTTCGCAGGACACACTGTCCAATGATGGCGAACAAATGTGCCACATTATTTTGAAATCTCTAAATGAACAACAGAGTTATTGCCCGGACAAGCTCATTTATGGCCATTTTTGACCTTTGACCTCGAAGTGTGACCTTGACCTTTGAGATATCAGTGTCATTCTCTCGCGCAACACACTGTCCAATGATGGCGAACAAATGTGCCAAATGATTTTGAAATCTCACATTGAACGACAAAGAAATGGCCCGGACAAGCTCATTTATAGCCATTTTTGACCTTTGACCTCAAAGTGTGACCTTGACCTTGGAGATATCCACGTAAATCTTTCGCGCGACACACCGTCCAATGATGGTGAAGAAATGGGCCAAATGATTTTGAAATCCCTCAAAGAACGACATAGTTATGGCCCGGACAAACTAGTTTTCAGGACAGACAGACCAACCGACCGACAATGTGACTCCTATATAGCCCCCATTACCTGTAATGGGGGTATAAATATCGAGAGCTCGAGATATCCGATAAGGCGTTTTCAACGAAAAAATGAGACGAATATTTACCTTGTTTTTAACATCTAAATACCTGCTAATTGGTCTAACTAAAGCCGTCACCGTGCGGCATAATACTCACAGCGGCGTAATAATTACTGTATGAGATTCAATGCGCGTTTCTTACAATTCTTTGATGTTAAAAAATACTGAACTGTACATGTACATTTTGTAGTTTGAAATGCAAAGTTCAATCGATTATTAGTGCAGGATACCATAAAAATGAAAAGCCATTCTGAGTCTTATCTTTATTATCTATGCTGGCTCGAGCTCGCCAGTCAGGAATTTTGCCTTAATCTCGCCCATTTTCTTGATCCACGTTGAGAGCGTATTTTGCATGAAGCCAAACTCTTCTGCTATCTTCTTCTTGGTCTTGAGGCCTTTCTCAACTTCTATGATGGCCCCGTACTTTTCCTTGAACTTCAAGCTTCCGCTTAGTCCCCCTCTTGGCCCATCCAGATATCCCCCCGGGTTGATTACTGGGTCCTTCTCTGGATTGCTCGACCGACAATTCATAATTATCTTTCACATTAACATTGGAGTTCAAGGATAGAACAACATTCTGCAAATTTGCGACGGTTTATATACGCAAAAATATAACTCAATGCATTTTGGAATGTTGTTTGTAAAAACAATTAGTCTTTCGGCCGTTAGCAGGCTGCGTATTAATTGCAGTTAATTGCAGTTAAAGTGACAGGCCTTACTCAAGTGTTAATCGCTAACGACATTAGACATGTGTGGTCACTGATGCAATTAACTGATCAATTATCTACCGCACAGTATCAGGAGCAGCCGGGCGAAGCAGGACGGTGACGTATCAAAGAAAACATTTTCTCACCTTTGCGGACACTGGGACAGTTATTCGAAATACACCACAGTAAATACATGTAAAACCGGGACTCAGGACAAATTTTTATATCGAGATATCAAATTATTTGTGATAAAGAAAATCAAGATATGCGATGTTTATTAATATACATTTTGAAGAAAAAAAATTGGGACATTGAGCTTTCCTCGACATATCGAGAAAATCGAGATATGCGATGTCGAGATAACGAGAGTAGACTGTATTGTCAAGATAAATATTCATCAAGATTGAGTCAATTATGAGACTTCTAGAGAGGAAACAAGATTTTTTAAAGATTGCACCTTGTGATATAGGTTTTCGATGCATGTGAAATAGATTGGAACTCAGCCGCAAAAATGAAAATATAAACATTCTGACCAACTTTCATAAAATTGAGTCCTAAATGTGGCTTCTATAGTGGTAAGAAGGTTTTTCTAACATTATATCTAGTGACCTAGTTTTTGGATGCACATTACCTGAGTTCCAAATTGGCATAGATGTTATCAAGATATTAAGCATTCTCACCAAGTTTCATCACAATTGAATCAGAAATGAGGCCTCTATAGTGACATAAAGGGTTTTTTAAGATTTGATCTGCATGTATATGGTGACATGGTTACCTAGTTTTTGGATGCAAATGACCTAGATACAAAATCAGCCTAGATATTGTCCATATAATTATTCTGGCCAAGTTTCATCAACATTGGATAAACAAAATAGGCCTCTGGAGTGGTAACGAGCCAAAGGTTGACAACACACAAGGTTGACATGGGAGGCGGAAAACTACAACGGGCGAGGCATGGTATAGGGGTGATAACCCAAAAAAAGGGTTAGGGTAAGGGTTAGGGTTAGGGGTCGGGTTAGGGTTAGGGTTGGGTTTAGGCTAACCCAAACCCTAACCCGACCCCTAACACTAACCCTAACCCTAACCCTCTAACCCCCCCTTGCGCAATACCATACCATGCCTCGCCCGTTGTCGTTTTCCGTCTCCCGGTTGACATAGGGTGATCACAATTGCTCACCAGAGCATTTTATGCTCAAGTAAGCTTAAAAAAAGATATTTAAATGTGTTCATATGCATCACATATCGCTTAGCAGTCTTCTGGCGACCATAGCAATAAGGGAAATTCCTGATGTAGCCGATAAAAAGCTACTTATACTACTACTATCATGTGCTCATGTTTACAATTACAACCAGACTATTGCCAAGCAATGATGTCCCCTATCGGCTCCATATTCCATTGTCAGATTTTATTTTTAATATATATTTGTTGCCATAGCAACCAGAATTTTGACGTAGGAACAAAATGAAATGACGTGCATAATCACCATATTGCCATCTGCCCATGTTTTAAGTTTCATGAAAAAATATGAAGAACTTTTAAAGTTATCGCAGGATCCAGAAAAGTGTGACAGACAGACTGACAGAGCTCAAACCATAAGTCCACTCCGGTGAAAAGATGCTATCCGAATCTCAAAAAAATATAGAACCCATCTAATGAAAGGCACAAACAATGCTGACTCGTTTTATATGTAAATGGCAGTTTTATTATGATAATTACATTTGATATAGAACATGATTTTGTAAACAGTTAAAAAGAGTCAGTTTGGTTGGTACCTACCAGTTATGCGTATTTTATTGTTGTTGTTGTTTTAAATAAAACTCTGGATGATCCATTTAAATATCAATTTGAGGGTTTGGCATGAAACTGTTGTATCTTCTTCACATTTCTATATAAGAAACAATAGTTTTGCACTGAACCCTTTAATTGAAATAAGATATACTAGTCAATTAATTGACGAACAAAAATCCCATATTAAGTTGGGTTTTAACTACTTGTTTTAGCCTTTCCCACTCAGATGCAAGGTGAAAATGACCATATGCAAACAGCATAAAAACCAGAACAGTCTGTAAAACTTGAATAAAAACCTAGTAAGAAAGGTATTTAATTTAATTTTATTTTCTAAGGGACAACCAGTGGATCAAAATATGAGCAGTAAAGGGATAAGGTCGCATTGGTAAAGTGTCTGCAAAGTAATCTTGAGGTCACAGGTTCAATCACTACTCACGTACTCGAGAGCGTTTCAAATAGGCCTTAGGTTTTCGATGCAATCAAGCTAAATAAATAGGTTTAAACTAATCCCCACTCTAGAAGTGCTCTCTGAATTTCCTCCAAACACTCCAAGTACTAGTTCTACCCAGGAAACTGACTCGAAAACGTTTAAATAAGCCCAAGGCTTACAATGCAATCAAGCTTAAATAAAAAGCTTTTTACTAATACTTGGCTCTTCAAAGACAATTTACCTGATGGTGTCTAAATAAGCATACGGCTTTCCATGCAATCAGCTTAAATAAATTTGATTAAACGAAATATATTTAAATATATTCTTAAACAAAAAATTCCTAACCTGAGTCTTTAAAATACATATTTAATATGCACAAGTTGATATCACAAGGAACAATTAATGTCAGTTTAAATTTTTACATGGGGTATAAATGTGAGCCTCATTCTGGGAAAACAGGGTTTAATGCAAGTGTCAGTTTAGATTAGACATTGCAGTCAGCACAGGCTAATCAGGGACAATACTTTCCGCCTACACTGGATTTTTCGTTTAAAAGAGACCTCCTTTAAACGAAAACTACACTTAAAGCAGAAAGTGTAATCGCTAATTAGCCAGTCCGGACTGCACAAGCTCATCTGGTACAACACTTTACACCTAGACTGAATTTTTGTTCAGAAGAGACCTCCATAAAACGAAAACCACAAAAAAGTGGAAAGTGTCATCGCTAATTAGCCAGTGACTGCACAAACTTATCTGGAACGAAACTTTACACCTAGACTGAATTTTTGTTTAGAAGACACATCCTTTAAATGGAAAATTTCATAAAAGTGGAAAGTGACGTCCCTGATTAGCCTTTGCCGACTGCACAAGCTAATCTGGGACAACACTTTATGCACATGCATATAGCCCCTTATTACCAGAGCGAGGATCCTTTAATAATTCTCCATACTGAGCTGTTGGTGCAATGAACTGCGAGTAGGTTGTCCAAACATTGAAGACGGCTGACCAGCCTGCTGCTGCTGTTGTTGTTGCTGTGTGAACATGGACTGGTTGCTAGGATACGGTGGGTCATTGAACCTGAAGCACTGATTCGGCAACGTATGAAGCCTGAGTGCCACTGGACAAGGATCTGTGATGGTTGTTGTATTGCGGCTCCCTGCTGTGAAAGGCAAATAGGGGGAGAATATCAATTAAAGATTGCACAATGTTGTTAACCATAATCTCCCTTTATTTTTCTCACGGATAACAATGTCATAAACGATAACTCTTTTGGCACCTGCTATTGTTAATTTATCGAAAATGCAGCTCTTTCAACGGCAATTTGCTATATCCATTACAAAGCTTCTATTTTTAGTTCCGTGTTGTTTTTGCTTGATAAGCTTTTGTTTTTTGCTTGGTAGAGACAAATTATCTCATCAAATTTATATGAATTACCAAAAAAGAATTTTGAGTGCCCTGAAAAAAACAGATTTCCAGTAAAAAAAACAAAAAAAAAACAAGAGATATATTTGTCAGAAACACAATACCCCATACTGCGCCGTTTTTGTTTTGTTCTTTGTTTATCTTTGACCTTCAAGGATGACCTTGACCTTTCACCACTCAAAATGTGCAGCTCCATGAGATACACATGCATGCCAAATATCAAGTTTCTATGATCAATATTGCAAAAGTTATGACCAATTTCGAAACCTAAACACAAGTGTGACGGAATTTCAGAAGGACAGAGAGAGATGGACAGACAAACAAACAGTGCAATCACTATATGCCATCCTACAGGGGGCATAAAAATAACAATAGAAGTCGGCAAAATATGACTATTCATTTCACAATTGTTTGGTTAACTAAAGGGATTGCGAACCTAAGCAAATCCAAAGCCGGTTAATCTGTTTCGATATTTAAGCGGTTAACTGGTTAACGGACTGTCTTTGTACCACATAAATAAAACTAGAAATGGCGTGGCAGAGGCCGACGCGTATCCCCACACCGAATGTTTGACCTACATGTGCCCCAGGGTTGGTAATGGGGCCATGCATAGTCGAGATTGACCGTATTGTCATAGAGAAGTTCAGTATCAATTAGAAGTGAATTGGTGTAGAAATGAAGAAGTTATAGTAAAGGCCATTTT
>VMBQ01008859.1:19639-35545 GCA_007657795.1 Dreissena rostriformis
GGGGGGGGGGGGGGGGGGGGGGGGGGGTAACTTCCTATATAAAGGTATATAGGGATGTGCCGCAAATATGGGGTGTGTTTTTCGACTAAAATTATAGATATGGGTATGGTTTTGAGCATCTTAGTATAGATATGGGTATTGAAATCAGAAATTTGTTTGTATATAAATGCATATAGATTTGAAAGTATCAGTATCAAAATGGGTATGATACATATATGAAATTTTCAAAAACAACATATAATAGCAAATTCAATACGTATACTGTATTGATATGATAGAGATTACAATTCTAGTATGAAATGTGTCCACTTTATCAAATTCCTGTATTGAAATGGGTCCATTTTCTCAATGGTATCGTATACAAATGGGTCTGCTTTTTCAAAAATCTCGTATCAAAATGGGTCTACTTTATCAGAGTTTCGGTATTAAAATGGGTCACATTTCGGAAGTCTCAGCGGGACACCCCTACCCTAAAATTTGGGAAGTTACCCCCCCCCCGGGAATTTATCATCAGCAATGTAATGTTAACTTTAGAACCGGAAAAGGTATTCCTTAAGCATTTCAAACGGGAGATTGTGTCACATCCTCATTGAAAAGTCTTGGTCGTCCAGGAGATAAGGAACATAAGCAGGCATTTTCAAATGTCATCAACATTCTTGTAAATTCAGTTTGTGAAACCTTAAAGATACCGATTTAGTGTTTGAAATGCATAGAGTTTGTGGAGAAAAAGCATATACCACAAAATATATGAAGAAGACAGTTATTGAGTATTTTGGTAATGATGTGGTAATAAGCAGCATTATCTCTTTGAAAACAAATGCAGCTTCCATAATTCATTCATTTTATGAAGACTCGCAGGGGCAAACTGAGAAGGAAAAGGAAAAGAAAAATATGAGACTAGAAACTGGTGCAGAATTGTTACAATGTGATATTACTTCAATGACGATTCAAAAGATCATAACCCAGATTTGAATTATATATCTTCTAAGCAAAAAAAAATGTTTGATTTTTACCAGAAAGTCTACAAATGTTTCTTTAAGCTGGTATTGGTCAGTCAAACGACATCAAGAGTGCCTCAATAGGCCAGAGTAATATCCAATCCTGTCGCCCTAGAAATATCATTGGTCCACTTCAGCTTGGACCTTATGCCGAACTTCACCATCACTAAGGCTCAAGATTCTTGATTGATCATCTATATAGCCTCGGATTATGTTGCTCATACAGTTAAGTCCAACTTTATGAATCGAATGTTGCGGCAGCCTTATTTACATGTATTCCCTGTCAGGAAACGGACAATCCATTTCTCCAATTTGAAACAGAGAATGTAGATTACAACACTGGTACGATAGATATGATAGACATGGCAGATTTCATAATATGGGCATTAAAGCTTCTTGTACACCAGGATCTCAGGAAACAGTATGTGTAGCAAGACTTAAAGTTTCTATTGATCATCTTGTTGAAACAAGCAAGGTACCAGTGAGGTATTATCTTCCTTCCATTGATTCATCTCATGATTCTGGGTTCAGTGAACTCCCTGAAATCAGCTCTTTGCGACAATTGCAGGGGCCAATGGATTTTTTCTACATAGTGATATTGCCACTATGGTCAAATTGGCCACAAGTTGATCTTATTTTATTCAGAGATAAGACCAAATTTTGAAACCCTTGAGAAGAAATCCACTATAACTGTTTTACCCATGATAGATCTCAACCCAAGTGATGACAACTGTATCTATACAATACTCGACTTTGTATGCAGGAAATATTCCAAAACACCTTGTGACATTTTACCATTCTCTGTTGCAAAAAAAGGCCACAGATATAATTACAACACAAAACCCACTCAGCTAACTAAGGAAAACAGTTCTCTGTCTTGGGGCGTTTCACACAGAGATGAGCTTTCTAGGATGTATTGGTCATCTCGTGTCTGGCTCTGGACTAAATGAGGTAATGCAAACAGTTTATGCTGCTACTTTAGTGACACATGTGTTGTCTTGGAAAGCTGTACAACGTGCAATTAGAGGTCTTATGCTTATTGACAATGACCTTAAAGTTCTTCTTATAGAAAGCGCGTTTCTTTACAAGAATGATAATAAAGACTATCAAAATATCCCTTCGTGCTCCAAAATTTTTCCAATCTTTGTTCATACACCAGATGAAACCCAACATCTAGGAAACTATCTGCAGAACTTGGCATTGTTGTTTGACGATCTTGATAATGGACTTATACCAGCCAATGAAGTCAGCACAAATGGAAATCTGCAAAACATTGTTCTTCTCTGGGAAGATGAAAGGTAAAAGTGCCTTTTAATCGTACAGCATGTCTAGGTTTTCAGTACGTTTATATGGTTTCGTTGTTACAACGATTTATACGAGCTTAACGAGCTGGTGACCAGTCCTTGCATTTAGATAATTTCAAAAGATGCTTCCATTCTTTGCTTCATCTGGTCACAATCTTTACCTGAAAAGCGCATATATATCTACTTGCAAAATATGTTGTCTGTGCATGATAGGTATCCTGAAGTGCACGAAGTTTTCTAACCGGGATGTGATATAATGAGAGGTCATTGAAGTCATCAGGGACTGAAAAGAATCAGAGGTTTGTCGGACACAAAGAGTGAAAAGGGGTTTCTTGATCAAACTCACTTAGATTCTCTTACATACCATACCATGAAAATGATGCGATATAGATTTTCCACTGATGTAAATATTGAAGTGTGAAGACTTTGATTTATACGGCATAAATTCCCTTTTTTTATTTTCATGGAGCAATGTAATTTTACTGTAGTCGGTCCAACATTAATTATTTATCACAATCATTCTAGTGATGATAATTACATCCCTTTTCTAAGTGCACGTTTAACAGGATTAGCACAAATGACCTTGCCCAACATGACCTTTGGCCCCATTAAGTGGAGAGGTTAATGAGAGGTATGAACATACTAAATATTGAAGACATTGGTTAAAACATTAGGGCTCTGTGAAGAAAAGTATAAAAATGTATTTTTAGCCAGAGTGACTTTGACCTTGACACAATCTTAAAATCATGACAATATGCGCCAGGGCACTTTGTGAAAATCACTTTGTGAAAGTTTCAGTTAAATCCGTTGAGAAATGTAGAAGGAGTTGCGCTTTGAAGAAAATTCAACCAATTTTTAGCGATGGCGACATTAATTTTGACCGAACCATGAAAACACGACAAAATGTGCTAGGGCACTTGGTGACACTTATTTTGTGAAAGTTTTATTAAAATCTGTTCGTTGAAAAATGAAGGAGGATTTGCACTCGGAAGACATTGTTACGCCCACCCGCCCGCACGCCGACATTCACCAATCTAAAAACCAGTTTTTTCCTTCCGAAAACCTGCTAAAAAACCTCAGCCATGGAATTAAAGTCTTAACATCCATGTATATATATTTTTTTTTATAGAAATTGCTATTTAAAACTTATTTTTTAATTGTAAAATGTGTGTTGATGCTCACTTCTGTTTTGTCATAACATAAATGCTTTTAACATAGCAATATGTTGAACATGCACATGATTGCACTAGTACTTGTATGGATTGGCATTATTGGGTGGGGTAATATTTCCTCTAATTCCAGTACTTGTACGTATTTTCAAGTGATATAAACTAGTCAAATTAAGTCAAATAAAGTGTCAGTCGCTGCAATTGTCTGTTTACTCGTCGAAATTGTCAAGGTCGTCGGATAACTTCTATAATGTCGCGCGACTCGGCCATTTTGTGTAAGTTGTTGTGGTTGAAATGCAGTTACCCAGCTAGTATAGGTGGGTAAAAAGTTACTGCGGTAAATGCGTGGTATTTTTTTTATAAATTGTTTATACAAATGGTTTAACCATGGTAAGCGGTCTGGTTACATGTTTATTTCCCGTAATGTTTATCATAAACTCCCTTGTTTTTACTGTAATTACATTACTGACAGATGTTTGTGCCTAGCTGGCTAGGTTTTATTATAAAACCGTCAGGCATGACGGTATAAAAAACAAGCACAATTGGGTGTATTAAGCAGTTAAGCAGGAAATCAAATCGGAGTTTGTTTAACAGTTACATCTAATCCAGTAATCTAACCGTCGTGCAAGAGATTGGTAAAAACCGATGTCCTATGACAAGCATACTTACATATTATTGCACTGTGCACGCGCAATTAACCATTTTTGGCACATTCTGTCTCGAAATCCCGGGGGGGGGGGTAACTTCCCAAATTTTAGGGTAGGGGTGTCCCACTGAGATTTCCGAAATGTGACCCATTTTTATACCGAAACTCTGAAAAAGTAAATACCATTGAGAAAATGGACCCATTTCAATACTAGAATTTGATAAAGTGGACACATTTCATACTAGAATTGTAATCTCTATCATATCAATACAGTATACTTATTGACTTTGCTATAATATGTTGTTTTTTAAAATTTTATATATGTATCATACCCATTTTGATACTGATACTTTAAAATCTATATGCATTTATATACAAACAAATTTCTGATTTCAATACCCATATCTATACGTAGATGCTCAAACCATACACATATCTATAATTTTAGTCGAAAAACACACCCCATATTTGCGGCACACCCGTATATACCCGTATATAGGAAGTTACCTCCCCGGGCTCGAAATACAGGGCGCAATCTGAAAATAGGCCATGATTGAAGGATTGCTTTTATAAGACACGGATAAACGGGTGAAGGGCATCCATATTGTTCTTATTGAAGAGAGAGGAGAAGAGCTAGAAGCCGGCCATTGTCACACTGTGCGTTATCGACAACAGGGACACACCTTCTGGATAATGTACCAGGATTTAAGTATCGGAACATTTCTTAATCCTGGCCGATAACCAAAGTTGGCTGTGGCAGTTATAGCAATCTACTTCACACACTGTTCGAATCTTACACCTCTGTATTATTTGGAGAAACAAAGCAACATCCTTAAACACGATGATTTAATTGCAAAAGAGGTTTATTGCAAAACGGGTTGTTAAAAAAAAAGTTCACATTACAGTATCATGTAAAATTTGTTACGCAACCATCATCGTTAATATTAACTGTAATACCAGATGAGACATATTTAACTAGCCAATTAATTTATTTACCAAAAAGGCATAACATTATTTATTCGTTGCATTTTTAGTTGTACACGGAATGGAAGTGCTAATGCACAATTGTACACACAAGTAAACAATAGATTACTCATGTGTTCTTATCCTTGTGCTTAAGTGTTTATTATTAACCGTATTGCACGCACCCGTATGCGTGTTATCATTTTCTCTTATCTACATCATTTACAATAATGAAGATTTACAAAAAATTTAACCTCTCTGCTCGTAACTCGTTTAAGTAATTAGTCGTTTGGATAAAATATACAATACATACAAGAAATAACAACTTGATAAACTGGTTTCTATATTGTGTTAATGAAAGCCTTCAAACTCAATATCAACTGCTGTTAACGATATAAAAAGGATCTTCATGATTAAAGACTACCTTAATATGCAGTCGACATTCGTATTTTATATATACTTTGACTGATAATTTTGTATTAATTGGAACTTATATAGAATAATTTGAATCTTGTTAGTCAAATACAATAATTCAAGAAGCAATCAAAATCAGCTTCTCAAAGATTGAAAATACAGTGGCTTTTGTTCTTGAATTGTAGCCTTTTCTATTAATATTGCTCTATTGAGCAGAATTGTTTTACAGTATCCATCTTTTTACATAGGTAGGCAAACAGCATAATTCCAAAAAGTGTAACTCCTGCTTGTAATGTGAGTGCAACATCCGTTCTTTGTATGGGAAACACAATTCAGAAATAATAAAACTCTATTTTTGCCAGGAGAGAAACATACATGATAACACACACACATATATATATGTACTGCTTGTATCGGACTTGTCGCAGAGATTAAAGCAGATCCGATGCAGCCGAGTAAGCATAATGTTTAAATGAACAAACATATTTTTGTTTTACTTAAACGTTATATTTGGAGCAAAAAGGTACACGAATAATATGTAAAGTACCCACTTTTGTATTTAAATGTCTACATTGAAGTGCTTATTTATCATTTCTAACTTTGCTCTAGGAGATAAGTGGCAGAAACACACAAAGATCTAACGGATGTGTTCTAAGAATTACGACACAACTAGCACAATCGAAAGTAATTTGTTTTCATGTAAACATTATGGCTTTATATGTTCGTGATTGTACATTATAAATTGTAAAGCGCAACTTTATATATAATAATATATATAATAATTTTTGCGAAATACAAGTGAACATCTGATTGATTAAAATCATATTCTGTGCGTTTTGCATAACTTATATAATTTGACTTTGAAATAGTTTCAATAAATATTATTTCATAGTGTGATAGTTTATTTTTTTAAGTAAGATCCAATTACCTTTGAATACAGCATTTTTGCAAATAGCAATTATATGGTTGTATAAAACATAAAACTGAAAATCATGAACATTTTGATTGATGGAGAGGGAAATATTCGATACACGAGAATGACAATTGTATGTATCTAAGCGTCTTTGTGTACAATACGTAGTTCAATCCATCAGTACTTAATAGATCAAGGTACAAACGCACGTACACTTAATAACCTTATTTTTTCATCAAGATCAATATAACATGTTTGTTTTCTTAAATAAAGTTTTATTTTCATTAAACTATTCTCATTGTTTGTTTACAAGCAACCAAAGTTCATGAAGTATCCTTTCTTGTCTAGACAGTGACCCCTGGATTACTGTACTAATTGGTTTGATACCATTTTGATGACGTAATTGCCACGTGAGATTTAAAATTAGGACCACTAAATTTTGGTAACTAAGTGGTTATATTTTCATATATTATTATAATCTGATATTTTATTATACATGTTTTGACATAAATACGTCGACTGCCAGTTTCATCGAAAGACCACTAGCCTAAATTGATGTGTTTATCATAAGCGACACTCTAGTAATATAATTAGTAAATTAATTACACTTAACATTCTGTTGTATGTATAAGTTAATTGTATTTGTCAATAAGTAATTTTAGAGATTATCTAAAGATATTTAACGTAAAATGATGCTATAAGATTGCAGACAGCGTAACCACTTTATAATAAAAACTCGTGAGCCTCGTTTTAGATTCATTGATAAATTAATGCGTCGTCGTGATAATTGCTAAAATTGGGAATGTTAAACTCGTCTATTGCGATATTATATGTCACGGTGAAATGAAACAATTACAAGTATCAGGTATATCTCTGGCTATTTGATAAGATTGTAAATCGTAGCATAATAAAGTACAGATAATCATCTCGCAAATGCAAAGGAGAAGCCGTAACACTATAATGCGGACGTTAATAACTTTACTTTATACATGTTATGGTTTTTTAATCAACCGTGAAAATGATATTATCAAAGCCTTAACAGAAGTTGTGTTACTTGTCATCTGTATTGATTTTTAGTTGTTTTGACAAGTTGTCTCGTGTAAATAAGGATGATTTCGTGCTAAGACACATATATGTTAAATTTATCTTGATACATAACTAAAATTGCTTCATAAATAGTTTCAAACTTTTGTTCGAGTATCTGTTGTTGTCTTCGCTTAAAACTGGTATGACGCATGCGCATTGGAATTTCTGTCCTTCACTTTCGGTCGCCACCCTTGAATGATTTGTTCAAATTTCACCTTTTCGAGTTCAGAAAGAGAAAACGGTTTGTTCAAAATGACGTCTTGTTTGGCCATCCTGAAGAACTCCCCGTCCAGTTTATGCTGGTAACAAACCATAGCAACATCAAGCAGTCCACAGAAACATAGCAGATAACACAGCTTCAAAACGGTCAACGTATAAAAATTTTCATCGGATTTCCCCGGCGTCTCAATTTCTCCTTTCTCCTTTTCAGATAATGGATCAAAATTAATGACCCATGTTTCACGCGTTTTTCTCTCGTAGTCATCACTTGAGCTAACAGCTAGTGGCTTTTCCTTATCTGTGAATATGACGACGTAACGTTTGCCAAGATCTATTCGATTGTATGCTTCAGTGTAGTCATAACCCGCGTTAATGCTCGATTTCTCCCCTTGTTCCGATTTGGCTTGTGGTTTCATCTTATATTTCTGTAAGGCAAGATGCTTGTTGGGTTTGACAATGTTAAATCCAAATAAATAACGGTTAAATTAATGTATCATTCTTAAAAAGATGAATCTAAACTGACTGTCTTATAACACCTTATTAATAGAATGGTAGATTTACAAAAGTCGAAGATGAACTATGATTGGATAATTCAAACGGAAAAATTCGGCGTTCGTTTGTGTGAACCAGTATTTGTATATGTGAAAGACAAACAAAGTAAGAGACTTTCACTCACCCGTCGTTCTTCGTATGTATCGCCTTCTACAAATGCTACAATAAAATAAACGAGAATGGAGTAAAGCATAACTATTACGACAACCAAAGTCGCAACAACATGGCGGTCTTGAATGAGATCCTCTCTCAGTGCGTGTTTAACAAATTATTAGTTCTTCCCTAGAAACAGACTTAAACGTATTCATGAGCCTAAGGACTTGGTTGCAATTGAGCTAACTTGAAAAAAGGTTTAAAAAAGTATCGAAGAGGCAGAACTAGTTTGCTGATGTGTGTTGTATTATGTAACATTAACATGTAGTTTAATTTTGTAAATTAATACCTAATATAGGGAAAAACTTCAGACACATTATCAGGAAGTAAATAAACGTGTCACAACCCGCTTATCCTTTATTTTAGGCAATTGACTATTGGCATATACAATGAATGACACTATAATAAAAAAAGACACTAAACACGAAACATACGTCGTTCAGTAGGAATCTCATTTTCCACTTCCTCTTCGTTTTCGTCTTCGGATGAATCTAAAAATGTTATACAATTCTATGACTGAATTTAAAGCCCCATTAACGCTCAAAATCAACGAATATTTCGACCAATATCTCGTTAAATAAAGTTAACCCATAAAAGATCAGTGTTCCTTATAGCAACAGCCAAAATGTCAACGCCAGATGTGGTCTGGTAACATAGATTTAACCAGATACACAATGCTCTTTTATTTGTTGTGGCACAATATATTCCATTTTAATTTCCCGCAACGTATCTATCCATACGACACACGAATACTAAATTGGTACATCAACATGTGTTGAATATAGTGTACCACAAAATTAAAAAGAGCAGTTGTAAGTCGTTAAATCTATGTTATTATACAACATCTAGCGTTAAAAGTTTGGATATTTCTATAAGAGACACTGATTTTTTATGGGTAAACTTTATTTTAAGAAATATTTTACAAAATATTTGTTGATTATGAGTATTAAAGGGACTTTACGAAATAGCTGCATATAGTGCCTCGTTTCGGACGGGTAAAATGCGCGTTATTCTGATATTATTGAAATTTATCACTGGTTACAAACTGCGCAATGTTTAGTGTAATTTATATGCCGTATGCTCATAGATTTTGAAGACACATGCTTTAGAAACAAACTCTAAGGGGCAAGCTGCAACTTGAGTATTTTATGATTTCATTTGGTATGCGTTCCTTCATATGAACTCTAAACGGTAACATGGTTCATTAGGAGTTTTAATAATGCATCAAATGGGTGTGTATGTAAACAAAGAGAAACCCCCGCACATACGTCTTATAAGTTTTAGTGAGATAATTCAACGTACCTCGATATGGAACGCGACAGCGTTGTTTTAAAGCACTTCCTGTCCGGATCACTTTAAACATATCTGGACTTCTCAGAATAATTGGGTACTGAAAATCCGTTTCGACGCAATATAAGCGAGTCTCAACAAAGTCAATATCCTGACACGCCTGGTATCTGCGGGTTGTTATTTCCATATTCGTGTTTGCATCCGACACAACTCTTCGTTTTACCCGAACATCTGTCCACATGCTCTCAGGTATAAGAACAGTAGTGTACGACTTGAACGCAGGCTCCCGTTTCCACGCAATAACATAAGGAATATTCACACATCCCAAATATGCCAATGGGCCTTGTGCAAATATATACGCATTCCCTGCTTTTTCATCATTAAAATGAACAACATCTTCGGGCTCTGGGTTAACGAACGAAAAGGCTAAGGGGCAAATCTTCTCTTCTTTAAGGTCTTGTAGACTGTGAATGAGACGTGTGTAAGTCCCATCCTTGTTAACTTTCGCGGTCTTTGTGTTCTGAAAATATACAACTAGACCTATAAGTAATTAAGAGGTTCACAACATTTCCAACGAAATATAGTTCTCTTTGTCGCCAAGGCAGATTATCTATTTAAAACTATACAAACCATGAACAAGAGGTATAGTTTTGTTGCTTTTAATTTTATATTAGCTTTTAATGAAACCAATTTATACCAACAAACGATATATTTTCTTACTTATCTATTATTTTTACTCATAACAGTGTCCTGGAAATTGATACGGTCATTAATCTATAATTGATCTATTCCTGATATGATTGACAAGATTCAGCACTATACAAGCACTAAACAAGTGCTCAAACATACCTTGGTAAACGTCAATCGTCCAGATCTCATACTCGAAGGCTGTATCATGGTATCCGTTTGCAAACGTCTGGGATATTTCATCGGAATGTAATATTCCTTTCCAACATAGTTGGCCCGTTCTGCAATGGTTTCAAAGTCATTCCGTTGCTCTAAAGGTACCCCATCAAAGAATTCTGATTCTAAAATGTGAACCCGTGCAAAGCAGAGCGTTTTTCGACACACAATCAACAATTTGCTGTCCGACAAATTTATTAAATCCGAATCAACTGTGTGATTAGCATATTCATCAACTACTTTGACTTCCAAAGGTAAATGGGCATCTTTGATAACATCGCACAGCGCTTCGTTTGTTTCAGTCCATTTTGACTTCCGTGTTGACATCGCCATTTTGTACAACGTATAAAAAGTTAAATGTTATCGTATCATCCCGTCGTGGTAGTGAGTTATCAGCCGAATATATGTGTACAACAATATGTCCCCATAAATCTTTAGTTCACTGACTGCGATTATTTCAATAACTCTGTGTTAAGAAATCAATTGTTATTGTATTTTTGGTAAAAGGCTTTTACATGGAGCACGATTAATTGTTTGAACGCACTAAGCGAGTCGCTTGCATATGCTCTTAAAAGTTATGAACTATTTGTCATAGGCTAAGGGTATACAAAACGTTGGCTATTAAACACTATGATAGTAGGGCTACACGTACAACGAAGCTAGATCTTAAATAGGTAAGCTAGATCTTAAATAGGTGCATTTGGAAGACGTTTAATAAAGCGTCAGTCTAAAAATGTTTAATTTCATTAATAAACATATAATAAACAATAGTACATGACATGAAATTAAATCAGACAAAAAATTAAATTGTAGTTAAGTTCAGTACAGAAGACAACACTGTATTACAAAAAGTTGCTTTTATTGATTTCCAATACATAACCTTACAATGGTTTAGCAACAGTTTGCACGTAAAGTATAAACTCGATTATGAAATACACAATTCCAAATTTTATATCTCTGTTTTACACCATTAGCTTTAAGTTCATATTTACATTCAAATGAAGCGATACTACCAATCTGTAAGGTTTGTTTTTACCAATGCACAGTGTTCTCCCTGTATGTTCATAGTCGAGTCAGGTATAGCAGAACACAATCTTTGTAGGGCGTCTGTAAACCAATCTCATAAATTCAACCAAGATAAAAATAAATACCGATGGGTATATAAACAAGCAGGCTGTGTTTGGATTATACGTGTATGTACATACAAAGTTGTTAAGATAAGATATACAAGCTTTAAAGGACTTGTCCACAGATGTTCGTATTTTTGAAAACATAGATATGTTTACTACAAAATCTCTAATGTTTGAACAGTCGTATCTATTACAAAAACAAGATCAAAAGTTGGATAATAAATAATGCCTATCCTGGGATTCGAACCAGGGACCTCTGGAAGCAAAAGCAACTCCACTACCACTGCGCCAATAATGCTATAATAATTAATTGCGAATTATAAATGCGTATACGTATTATCTAAATGATCGAGGAAAAGCGTTACAAACGATGTTATTATTTTACCGACTTTGAATGTTGATTATTCATTAATGAACCAATAATATTGATAGTTTTCGTAGTAAGTGGTGATATTTCGCTTGTTTAAACATAATGTATACATTATTTTTCAGTATATGTCAATTTTCCTGAGAATCGTTATTTTGATCCACATGCCAGGGGCGGGGGGGGGGCGTNCTTGAATATGCGCTTAACGCCACACACCTTAGTTTGCATAGTAAATTTAAGTATAAATAAGAAACATATTTTATCTATGCCAATTAGAATATATCTGGTGGTTATAAGGTAGAAATCAGTCTTTTTTGCGCTTTAAAACTTAAAAAAAATCGCGTTTGTCGAAATGGACGTATACGTCTAGAAATCCTACTTTCGGTTTTAAAAGCGGTGCAGTTTGAAAAATAAAAAAATACTTGCTAACTAGGCTATATATTTAATTTTATCTATGCCAATTAGAATATATCTGGTGGTAATAAGGTAGAAATCCGTCTATTTTGCGCTTTAAAACTTAAAAATAATCACGTTTGTCGAAATGGGCGTATAATATAGAAATTCTACTTTCGGTTTTAAAAGCAGTAATTCACGACCGAAAAATAATAAATTACTTGGCTACTAGGCTATAGATTTAATGAAAACTTTGCACACTTTCAAATTGCCTCCATATGTATTAATTAACATGTACTTCATTTCAAGGTGTGTGGCTTTAACATTTATGAAGTAATTGTACACATTTATTAACTATTTGTCATAAGCTGCAGTGAACTGTAAAGGGTAAACCAAACGTTCAATGTTTAACACGGTAATGGAAGAAATACAGGTGTAATAAAGCTAGAACTTACATAAATCAACCGGGAAGACAACATATAGATTGTATTCTAAAAATGTTTTATTTCCACAATGAACATGTATAAACAATAGTCATTACATGAAATTAAATCACAAATTAAATTGTAGTAAAGTTCAGTACAGTACACATGGTTAAGTAACAGTTTGCATGTATCGTATAACCTGGATTATGAAACACACATTTCCACATTTAACTCTGTGCCGTACACCATTAGCCATTAAGTTCATATTGACATTGAAATAAAGAGAAACTACCAATCTATAAGATTTCTTTTAACTCCATACACAGTGTCCTCCCTTGAACTTCAAAGTCGAGTCAGGTATACTTGATTTAGAGTCGGAAGAGCAGAACACAAGCTTTGTAGAGCATTTGTAAACCAATCTCATAAATTCAACCAAGATAAAAAGAATACCGCTGACTTCATACACATGCGGGCTGTGTGTACACATTCAACGTGTATGTACATACAAATTTGTAAAGATAAGATATTAAAGCTTTAAAGGACTTGTTCAAAGATGTTTGTATTTTGGAAAAATCTCATCAAATATGTTTACTTAAGATATCTAGTTTTTTAATAGTCTTACCTATTACAAAAGTAAGAACAAAAGTTGAATAATAAATATTGTCTATCCTGGGATTCGACCCATCAAATAAAAAAAATCAATATTTATTTATTGTCGGTATGATATACAAACATTATAAAACATAAGCTATGAATAGCTTTTGACCGACTTAGGGACCTTTGGAAGAAAAAGCAACTACATTACCACTGCGCCACTTATGCCATAATAAATGACGAATTATAAATCCTTAGTAATACACGTATTTTCTAAATGATCGAGGAAAAGCGTTACACACGCTTTATTATTTTACCGATTTTTAATGATGATTATTCATTAATGAAACAATAATTTTCATAGTTTCCTTAGTGAGGGGTGTTATTTCGCTTGTTTAAACATAATGTATACATTCTTGTTTCAGTCTATGACAATTTTTCTGAGAATCGTTATTTTGCCAATGATCCACATGTCAGGGGTGGGGGGAGGGGGCGTCCTCAAAAGGGCAAGGTGACCTCTTTTTGTCGGCTGGTGGACTTTGTATATTCAGACATCCATTCAGCATTAATTCACTGTGACGGGTGTGACTTTTAAAAAAAGGTGGGACGTAACAAATGGAAGTTGGCCACATAGGTTAATATGTTAAAAATATACTAGTGCACATAATGCAATATGGAAGAAATAACTAAATATGAGAACATAGCATTTACGTAATAGCACTTAGGTGCTGACAACGTATACAGCGGCACAAACAAACTATATTGATTTTGAGATTTTAGTGTGAAACTGTTGTATCAATTTAGCCTTTTTATTATAGAATAAATAGTGTCAAGCTCAACACGCAGTTTACATCGTTGCAAAACGATGTGCTGCATGCATAAAGAACTGTTAACACAAAAAGCAATTTAGCGCGTGTGTTCGGAACAAACGACACTGAATGGGATTTGCCACTTAAGATAACACATATGTATGTAGCGTGCGTTACATAGGACATATCAACTATCTTCTCATTCACTCGATCGATTCGGATTATGTACCTGCGCAGCAATAAACACTTTAAGTGATTAAGGGTCATATATTGTTAAAAATGTACGGTGTGTTTGTAACATGTTCGGTGCTTGTTTTTGCACTATATTTCGCATACAGACAAAGCGACCCAATGCAAAATGTGTTACAATGACAAATGTACGAAGAATACGACTACATTATAGTCGGAGCGGGGTCAGCGGGTTCAGCGGGTTTGTGGCAGCAATGCTAGCGGTAGACTCCGATAACAAGGTATTGTTATTAGAAGCAGGCGGACATTATTCGGAAAGCCAGACTTTTTTTTATGAGTCCCTTAATGTGGGTCGTGCCTCTGAAAACTGAATATGATTGGGCGTACTACACAGAACCGCATGAAAAATCCAGTTTCTTTTTTAAAGGGCCGCAGAAGCTATTGGCCAAGAGGTCGGGTTTTAGGCGGGACAAGTTGCATCAATGGCGTCCAATACACGAGGGNGGGGGGGGCGTCCTCAAAAAGGGAAAGGTGACCTCTTTTTGTCGGCTGGTAGACTTTGTATATTCAGGCATCCATTCAGCATTAATTCACTGTGACGGGTGTGACTTTTAAAAAAAAGGTGGGTCGTAACAAATGGAAGTTGGCCACATAGTTTAATATGTTAAAAATATACTAGTGCACAGAATGCAATATGGAAGTAATTACTTAATATGAGAACATAGCATTTACGTATAAGCACTTCGGTGCTGACAACGTATAAAGCGGCACAAACAAACTGTATTGATTTCGAGATTTGAGTGTGAAACTGTTGCCTCTTTATTGGAGATAAAATAGTGTCAAGCTCAACAGGCAGTTTACATCGTTGCAAAACGATGTGCTGCATGCCTAAAGAGCTGTTAACACAAAAAGCAATTTAGCGCGTGTGGTCGGAACAAACGACACTGAATGGGATGTGCCACTTAAGATAACACATATGTATGAAGCGTGCGTTTACATAGGACATATCAACTATCTTAGCAGCAATAAACAGTTTAAGTTATTAAGGGTCATATATTGTTAAAATGTACGGTGTGTTTTTAACCTGTTTGGTGGTTGTTTTTGCACTATAGTTCGCATACAGACAAAGCGACCCAATTCAAAATGTGTTACAAGGACAAATGTACGAAGAATACGATTTTATAAAAGTCGGAGCGGGGTCAGCGGGTTCAGTTGTGGCAGCAAGGTAAGCGGAAGACTCCGATAACAAGGTATTGTTATTAGAAGCAGGCGGACATTACTCGGAAAGGCCAGAATTGTTTATGAGTCCCTTAATGTGGGCCATGCCTCTGAAAACTGAATACGATTGGGTGTACTACACAGAACCGCAGGAAAAATCCAGTTTCGGTT
>VMBQ01008860.1:10531-33104 GCA_007657795.1 Dreissena rostriformis
CATAGTTAATAAAAGAGTTAATTCGTTTTAATAAGGCCAGTTTAAAGTTTAGTTTACGACATACACTGTTAATGTGCGATTGCAATGTAAGATGCTCATCAATCGAAACTCCTAGTAAATTAAATTCTTTGATTTGTTCAAGGATAATGCAATTAAAATTAAGTCTAAGATTGTCAGTAGAACTACGAGCTTTTGATTAAATCATACATTTAGTTTTGTTTGGATGAATTGACATGTTATTAAAGGAGCACCATGTTGCTATACTGTCCAAATCGTTTTGCAAATACAATTGTATATTTTGAATGTTATAATCCGATACGTGTAATGTTGAATCGTCTGCGTAATGATCAATTGTTGAGTTTGTAACGAAGGATGGGATGTCATTAATGTAAATGAGAAATAAAATAAGCCCAATTATAGAGCCTTGTGGTACACCGGTTTTGATATATCGGAACGACGATTTTCTGGAACCTATTTTTATACACTGTCTTCTATTAGAAAGATAAGATTTCATCAAAGCAAGAGCATTGTCAGAAAAATGGTACATGCTGAGTTTCATCTGGCCTTGCTTGAGCAAATTACGTAAACAACATCATTAAAAAAGCAATTAGAATTCCATTTATAAATTGGGGAGACAGTTGTGGAAATTTGTAAAGAAAAGTGGATGTATTAGGCAACAAAATATTCTTTTGTCGCGCCATCTTCATCAAGGCAATGTAACATAAATAAAAAACAAACAATTGAACTTATCACACAAAACAATTACGACGTCATTTTCATTAAAACAAATCTACGCATGCTATGTTCAAATCTAGTTACAGTCAGTAGCTACAAGAAACCAAACGACTCATACATCACATTAACTCATCGAAACCTTCCCATTGTTTTTAACTATGGGCAAATAGTCCAAAAAACGGAATAATAGAAGTTAAATCAATCCAGCCGTTTTATGCGAATATTCGAATATTTGATTGGATGGATTTGCGAATATTCGAATACCGATATAGGTATTCGATGCTATTCTTAGCAAATACATATAAGAAAATTCTTATACCACTAAGTTTGAATTGCATGGTGGTTGTGTTGCCGGTTTCGTTATTTTGAAAAGTTTCGCATTGTGTCTTAACCTGTTCAGTTTTGATCAAAAGCATGCACCCAATGAAATAATCCAATAATCGAGCTCTTTATTGCCTTTTTAATGTGAGGACTTTTCTAACAACGGCGGTGACTACATATATAAGGTTAGAATGACATAGTTACATACTAAATGTTAACATAGTAGTCGCAACTAAATGACTTACATATTTACAACGAATGCCAAATTTATAAAATAACACAACTGTTTTAAAATTTATTTTAAAGTACATGGGAAACAAATATAAACAATAAAAACGTTTTTTTTTGTTATTTATATAGGAGACAGGAAAGCAAAGTATGTTAAGTGCAGTTTAAACAATCGCCCATTATACACTACGTGAATGATTGTGTGTTTAACCATTAGGTAAGCGAAGGTCAACTTATTGTCAACTTATAAACAATAATCATTGCAAGTAAAAATTATTGATAAGTACCTTTTAAGAAAAACTTATCCGATTTATGGGAAGCCAATAACCGACTGAACGATAGTAAACACGTTTTTATTGTAATGAAATAAATTGTGCTCAATTATGCGTACCGGTGAAAGCATATCAACGCTTGATAAATTTGCGAGATGGTGTGAAGCTTCATGTACATTTCATGAAAAGTTTTACTTAAAAAAAAACATGTTTTACTGAGGATTCTTAAAGGATTTTATGTGTGAACACTAAATCAATCATTTATTTAATACTTGAGCCTCGCTCTGAGAAAAGGGGGTTTAAAGCATGTACAGAGTGTCTTCCAAGATAAGGTTGTGCAGTCCGCAAAGGCTCATCAGGGGCGACACTTTCCGCCTTAACTGGACTTTCGCTAAAGAGATGAAAAATATAATGAAAGCGGAAAGTGTCTCCCCGATAAATGCGGCCTGCACAGGTTAATCGTGTACGATAATTTACGCTATTCATTAAGTTCCGTTTTCCCAGAGCAAGGCTCACATAGAAAGATTATAGCCGTCTATATGCTCTTTAACTTTTGAATCATGATGCAGTTTTTTGAAATAAGTTATGATGTGTTTAAATGATGCATATTCTTTTGTACAGTGTTAAACTAAAATATTACACTATGACGACAGTAACATAATGTTACACATTTGGTCACGCCTTTACACTGAAACAACTACATTCAAGCATTATTTCTAATAATAAGGTCATCTACTGACAGTACAAAACATACATCCAGGGTTCAATATTCCATCAAATTAATTGCAGTTTTCGATGGCGATTGCATACTTTGCTTACCAAAAATAACTATAAATATTGTTGCTGGATAGAAAGGTGCATTTTTTAATGCCCCCGAAGGTGGGCATAGAGTGATCGCACTGTCCGTCTGTCTGTCCGTTGTTGCGTTGAACCAATTGAACCGATTTCTTGTACTTATTCCAAGCTTCTGAAATGTTGTTTTCAAGCTCCAAAATATCCCCATCATGGTGTATGAGGTTTCTGGATGACCATGGTTAATGCTTAAATCTATCTTACATACATATTTATTAAGTTTCCGTTTCGCAGCACGCTTTTTCTCAACATCCGTGCACGCTAGGTACTTAAGAAAGATCAAGAACGGCTTTGCATCAACGACGGTGTAGTCCATCCATTCACTTTTCGGAGTTCTGCATCTATCATCAATATCATCCGCAGTGATTTTTCTGTACATTTCATATCCAAGATGGTTTGGGACACAGTTGACCTCCTCCCTTCTGTATTCAACATCGAAAATTAGCTTAGTCGCATATGACATTTAACGTTCTGATGAGGTGCGTGTGTTTGGCAGGAAGATTAAATGTATTTGTGTACTGCGAACATTATTTGTCAAGGAGATTTCGACTGTGTTTGATGTACACAATTTGTCAATGTCTTCAAGAGTCTTCTCTGCTTCTTCCAACTTCTGTTTCATAACAAGAAACTATGCATATTTAAAATAGTTCGATATTTCACCAGTTTTCAATGAATGTTAAGACAACTTGAAAATACCTGATGGAACTGGTTTCTGATTCGCAATGAAAGCAGATGCTTCCAATGATGCTATAAAGCTTGATATGTTTTGAAGCACAAAACATAGTTCAACTGTATAATCACTTCTTTTTTCAATTTTATCTTTGAAGCTGTATGTACATTCTTTCATGATCTGGAGTAAAGTTCGATTACCCCTGCATATCTCTCCATTTAAGCTGGAAACATACATTTTTGTCAATGCTAAAGTCAGTGAAAAACTTATTTCATAAACGTTTCTTTCGCGTGAATAAAAAATTGGTCATTCCAATTCATGGAACCGCTGACAACCTACTTCCCAAATCATCCATTTGAATACGAAAGATGCATTAAAGGTTTTAAATAAGCCATTATTATTAGTTTATCCTCTAACGTCTTGTAGTCACCCATTTCAAGCTTGCCCGAAAACAAATTTACCGAAGCAACTGTAAAATGTGGACAAACGCGACGTTTAAGGAAACGTCTCAAAATACTAAAGCAGTAAATCGCGCATTGAATTATATTTTCATTTTGCCATTCGTTTTTCGGAATGTTCTCTAAAGTAAACAAAAATGCCGTTTTTATGTGAAATGTTTTAAACGGCCCTCAACAACCGGCGCTAATAACTCTTTTCGGAGCATTTTAATGAGGATGTATGTCTTCATTTGAGTGATATTAAAGTCAAACATAAGCAAACGTTCAATCTTATTCGTAGACATTCGCCATTGCGCGTTAATGAACTCTTTAGGATAGCGCACGGTCAAGTATCCTAGGCTTGATTTGTAGACGTAAGTATTGCACAAATTTCCAGGAACTACAAGGAACATGCCCATTCCTCTTGCCTTTTCAAGTGTTTCGTGCTTAGGCCAATGGTCAGGTTTTGGTCTTCAAGTAATTGCCAGAAGATTTTAAGGGAAAGAAGGGGAGTAAGTTGCATAAATCATGTCAATATTTGATCCAATTGTTAACGCAGGTTCATGTTGTTCAACGGGGCCCACCTTTTCGTTCAATTCTTCCGTCAAATCAATCCTACATTATATTGTTGTGTGAAAACAATATTTGTCCATCTTCATCAATGATGTAGTCATCGCCAATTTCGCGTTTAAGGGGTGTTGCGGCAGTTTATTTAACCGAGGATATATTTATGGCAACACCGATGCTATTATCACAACCCAATAGTTTTGTTATCAGAATCATCACACATTTATGACCGAGTAGGTTCATAATAGGTACTCAGTGGTTCGATCCCAGGTGCGGTTAACTTTTTTTATTCTTTTTTTCTTTCTTTTATTTCACTCTTGTTTTTTCCCTGGAGCTCTTTAGTCCTGTTGTTTACTTTAATCAATTTAAAGCATTTAATCACAAACTCCAAAACATGCCGAAATCTATCACAAGTCTCTGTAATGGATGATTAAGGTCGTGTTTGATACTGTATGGTCTTATGTTTGTGATTAAATATTATATATGATTAAATATTGTATTAGTGTTGTGTTTTAGTAAGCCGTTGTGGTCCCAATCAAGATTGTAAACAATCTATAATGTTTATGCATAACAGTCTGTGTACCGGTACTTGGGTTTNGTCGTCAACAGGATTCCATTCAATAATTATCTGATTTTGACAGTCTTTCCACTAATCAGGTTTACGCCGAACCAATTGTCGTTGTCTTTCATACTTAGTCAAGCGCATAAAGTTATTAAATATGTCGTCAAGTAATTTCAATTTAAAATTGGTATACCCCGGTAGTTGTTAATCATTTAATTTTTTAATCTGGAATTGCGTATTTCTTTAATTTATTATTTAGAAGGATATGTGATGCAATCCTGTTCTGCTGATATTCCGATATGCATAGTTAATAAATATCCTAGTCCTGTGGACATGTATTTTAACCAGATTAAACTTGTACCAATTTGCGAACTGATATACATTTTATGCTTTAATAAAATAAGCCATTCAAATAATAATTATTGAAATAAAAACACATATTTCCGTTTCTTTTGGCTTGCGGATAGTTAGCAATAATCATATGATAATTCAAGAAAATTTAACAACTAGCTTCTCATTTCTTCATGTGATTTAAAAAAAAAAAATATATGAAGTTTTTTCTTTCTCCTGAAAACTTGTAAATATTGAGGTTGGCCATTTTCGCGGGGAGGGGACGATATAGTTGTCTCTCAAATTATGAAACACCTAGATGATAACAACATACTTCATGAAAATCAACACGGGTTCCGTGCTAAAAGATCGTGCGAGTCGCAATTACTACTGACAACTAACGAAATTTCAAGATATATGAACCAAGGCCTCTATGTGGACAAGTTTAAACGTAACAGATGTGACGATAATCTATATGCATATGTAGAAAGTAAATGTTATTACAAAACTTCTTTTAAAAGGAAGCGATTGTTGTTTCAGAAAAAAAAATTGTCTATGTTGGAGTCTTCTGTAAACAGTTCACGTATTTTTTGGAAGGAAATTAAAAATGTATTGAACAAACCAAAGGTAGAAGCTGACATTTTTTTAGACAGTTGGTATGATCACTTTAGTACCTTACTTTCGAATAATAATGAAAATGATCAGGTATTTGAAGTTATGTCTGAGGATGCAAATTTTGACGATATTGAGTACATGATTTTTAATTCTGAAATTACGTATGACGAAATTTTGCATGGTATCAGGGAGTTAAAGTTGAATAAAGCATCAAGTTGTAATATCATACCGCAGCAGCTAGTGTTTGGCGCCAATGCGATATTACCATATATTTGTAAGCTTTTTAATAGACTTTTTTCAAAGGGTGAATTTCCACATAACTGGGCAAAATCCGTATTATTCCCTTACACAAAAAAGGTAGCGTAAATAATCCTAACAATAACAGGGGCATAGCCCTCGTAGATTCAGTTAGCAAATTGTACATATCAATTATAACAAAGAGATTGACGTTCTACGTTGAAGCATATAGTAAGCTTTCAGAATCACAAGCAGGATTCAGAGCGGGGTATGCTACAATTGACAACGCTTTTGTTCTGCATTATATTGTTAACAAATATTTTAGTTTTAATAGGAGACCAGTATACGTAGCTTTTGTGGATTTTCAGAAAGCGTTTGATTCGGTTGATAGGAGTATTTTATACGATGTTTTAAAACGAAACGGTATGAAGGGAAAACTTTTTATGGCCATACAACATATTTACTCCTCAGTTAAAGCATGTGTATAGTCTAGTGATGGTATAACAAATGTGTTCAACTGTCCTGTTGGATTGCGTCAAGGGTGTAGTTTAAGCCCAGTTTTGTTTGCTATGTTCATCAATGAGCTATATTCTGTGTTATGTAATCACGATATAAGGGGTATACAAGTGTTTCCTGATATTATGGAAATATTTTTGTTAATGTTTGCGGATGATATCGCTTTAATTGCTGATACAATTATTGGTCTTCAAAAACAGCTCAATTTATTATGTCAGTTTTGTACACAGAGCAAAGTTATTGTAAATATTGATAAAACTAAGGTTCTTGTATTCAAGCGCGGTGGTCACTTAGCTCGAAGGGAAAAGTGGATGTATAGTGGGTCGAACTTAGAAACTGTCAGTGGTTTTACCTATGTTGGAATATATTTTACAAAAAGACCGTCGATGTTTAAAATGGCGGAATCAATGTCAGTTAAAGCGAAGAAAGTGTTAAGGTATCTCCTAAATTAATTTCAACATATTTCATGTCTGCCTTTTCAAACATTTTTTTTAAATATTTGATTCAAAGGTTACAGCAATTATGCTTTATGGATCCGAATTATGAGGGCAACAAAATCCAAAATGTATTGAGACTGTTTAATTATATGCATGTAAAAGTTTTTTAAATGTTCATATAAATGCATGTAATGATGCAATCCTTGGAGATTTGGGTAGATACCCGATGAACATATATGCCGCAAAACGTTGTATTAAGTATTGGATAAGACTTTTAAGCCTTCCAAGAGATAGATACACGAGGCTATGTTACGAAATGCTATTATATTATGATAGAATCGGGTATCAAAATGGGTAACAGATGTAAGATCTAACCTATACACAAATGGTTTTGGATATATCTGGGAAGCTCAAAATTTTGTTAACCCAAAGTTGTTTTTACTTCAATATGTACAAAAGCTAAAATATCAGTTTATTCAAACATGGCACTCAAGATGTATTGATAGTAGTAAATTACATTATAACTCAATGTTTAAGACTAATTTCACTGCCGGAAAATATGTCACTGCTATAGATATCAGGGCCCTCAATCTGTCAAATCCACGGCCGAAATTCGTCCGCATTCCCCCCCTGAAAAGTATACTTTTTTCCCCTTTTTGTGGGAAACATTCCCCATAAAAAAAAAAACATTTTTTTTATTTTATAGATATACGTGTCTCATGATTATTATATCTCAATTCTGTTTTAATTTACTCTTGTCAAACATACTAAATTATGAAAAAAAGCAATGAATATAGTGCAAACATGTACAAATGTTATAATTAGAGAGTAAGTGAAAAATCCCCCCAAAAGGGAAACGCCGCGAAAATTCCCCCTGCTATGGGTAGCGACCCGCTTCCCCTAAAATGGATTGAGGGCCCTGGATATAGACAAATTTAGAAAATGTATGGCTAGCTTTCGTAGCCTCTCACATAATCTTATGGTAGAGAAAGGGAGGCATTATACTATGTCTAGGGATTATCGTACGTGTTTATTTTGCGAAACCGTTCTTAAAGATGAAATCCATTTTATGATTAGTTGCCCGTTGTATTCAAATATTCGTTCAAGTTATATACCATTGTATTACTTTCAATATCCAACTTTAGAGAAATTTTACATTCTTATGTCAACTGAGGATATGAAACTGATAAGAAATGTTTCCATGTACATATATTATGCCTTTAAAGAACGAAATGTATACTTGGGCATGTTTGATTGAGACATACCTTATATTGTCTAGATTTTGATTTTTGATTTAACCCATTTGTGATCTGTATTGTAACCTCATGCACGTTATGATTTATGATTGGTTGTACATATGTTTGTATATGGGCCGGATGCCTTATTATGCAATGAATATTGAATTGAATTGAATTGGTGGACATGGAGATACTCGATTTTGCAAAAGCCTTCGACAAGGTACCTCATCGTAGACTAGCCGAAAACATGTCCTTCTACGGCATACGTAACAATACCTTGTCCTGGGTGAGTAACTTTTTTAATGATCGCTTGCAACAAGTTGTCATAGATGGCGAATATTCGAACCTATCTCGGGTAACTTCAGGAGTACCACAGGGAACCGTTCTATGACCAACATTATTTCTTCTGTTTATAAACGACATTGCCACCAACATATCTTCGTCCATTTGTCTATTGGCCGATGACTGTGTCGTTTATACACCGATAAGATCTCAAGATGATTATAGATTGCTTCAGAACGATTTAAACACCCTTGTTGATTGGAGGACTACCTGGCAGATGGAATTCAATATTGACAAATGTGCAATTATGAACATGACTACAAAGAGAAACATCTTAAAATATGACTATAAAATGCAGGGAAATCTTTTAAAATCGTTAAAAACCACCCCTACTTAGGAGTTGAACTCCACGGAAAACTGAAATTTAACCTACACATTGACAATATCACAGCAAAGGTCTACATTGCCTTAGGATTCTTGAAACGCAATCTGAGACATTGTCCTAAACAAGTTTAAGAACGTGCCTACCACACATTAGTGAGACCCAAATTGGAATCCAGTTCCACAATTTGGAATCCTCAACAGAAATCGCAAGTGTCACATATTGAACAAATACAATGAAATGCTGCCAGATTCGTCCTTGGTTAACCTTTTAATTACCAGAACCCTAGTAGTGTAGCATTAATGATCCAGCAGCTGAATTGGCCTTCTTTGGAAAAACGAAGATATAACGCCGAATTAGTACTTATGTATAAAATTGTGCGCAACCTAGTAGCAGTACCAACATCGATTCTGCCAATCCATACAGCTCGACACGAAATGAAATTCATCCCTTACCACTGTAAGATAAATGCGTATCAACATTCATTCTTCCCGCGAGTTATTGTCCGTGGAATCGTCTACCTGACCAAGTGCTTCGGCTAGACACAGTAGACAGTTTTAAGGCTGCTCTACAGCCGGTGGTGGTGTTGTTACGGGCTATCACAGTGTAATGTGTACATATAAGTTGGAAATTGTAATTCACATTTTATTTTGGGAGCTTCTGCTTCTGCTTCTGCTTGATACGGTGAAGGGCCAGTTACGGCGTAGTACACCGGGGAGTGCGCCTAGTCGAAATGAAGGGCAGACTTAAAGCCCTCAACTGTCTCTGCGTGGACCACACTACTGTCCAGGTGGTTCCACTCTATGATAGTTTTCACAAAGAATGAGTTTTTATATTGATTACTATTTGAGTTTTTCACCACAAAGCCTCTGTCGTTATTTATCACTTGTTTATCTATTATATTTGATGTTACACAGTCACTATATTGTTTTGCCTTAATTTGCCTTTTAACCCTTGCTGGTTTCAGGTAATCGGTTGCTGGTATAGCTGGCACCAGCCCCTCGGCCACTTTGTAGAGCATCACTAGACGGTTGATTTTACNTTTACTTCAAAGAAATCTGTCCAGCCTTTTACTCACAGTCGGCCAATTACCAAGCAATATTTCTAGCCCGTTTGTCCATCAGAATAAATGTGAAACAGACTTTCAAACAATATTTTTGAGTTTTCTCCCCTTAATCGATAGCTCGCGTCCTATTCCTTTAAACCAAAGAGGCATGTCGCATATTAATGCATGCATATGCAACCACTTACTCTAAAAACTAATTCCAATACAATCAAAATGAGTAAGTATTTTTATTTATTTACATTTGTCAAAGCGTCGTTGTTGTTGTTAATTGGATGATTCTGTGCCTGGCTCTGTCAGTGTAATTCACTGCTAAGCCGGGTTCAAAAGCTTTGGCGGCTGTTGATATTTCTCAAAGAGAGAAAAAGAAAAAAAACGTAATTTTTTTATTGCAAGTAAGTAGATTTGAATCAAGTTTTTGGTTTCCGTGGTTGCATATGCATGCATTATGTGACATGCATAAACTCAAAAGTATTGTTTGAAAGTCTGTTTCACATTTATTCTGATGGACAAACGGGCTCGATATATTGCTTGGTTATAGGCCGACTGAGTAAACAGCTGGACAGGTTTCTTTGAAGTAATTTTTTTTGAAAAGATGACCCAGGATGAATTAATAAATTGTTCATGCTATATTTCTTATCATTAAGGAAGTATTTCAAGAAAAACCCTATGTTGTGTCCGAGAAATACTTGCTGACCAGTCAAATACTGTCAAGCTGTAATTTATTCAGCCTAACAACCCCGATGTATTGATCTTTCCTTTCAATCTGTTCAGTCATCATTCTTGTAAGAGAAAATACAATTTTATATCAATTTTTATTTAGTTTTATAAACACATTTAATACACCAGGGCTTTTTACCCACCTTTGTGAAGAGGCCTTGGCCCCTTCATATTGTGAAAAAAAGAGCTGCACACTTTTCAAAATTGTGAGAAAATGAGTTGCGAACTGTTATAAATGGTGAAAAAATGAGTCGCTTACTTCTCAAAATTGTTAAAAACTGCCATTTTCTAAGAAAAGCCCTGTACCCTAATAAAAACCAATAATGAATATACTACTGTTTCAAAGTGAATATTTCCAAACTTCTTGGCCTATGTGCAACATGTGGTAGCAACAGTTGCAAAATATTTGCCAAAAAGTATTTTTCTCACAAAATAATTAAAAACAAAAATTGTTAAGCAATCCACAACATCAATGTGATAGAATTTGCTAAAAACATATGATAATGGGCTATTGCTTAAATTCAAAACTCTGGAGATGACTGAATATATAGGAGTGGATGAAACTTTGGGAGATTGTATATAGGACATTAAATTATAAAAAAAAAAGAAAAGAAATGGAACACAACTTGTCTGTTGTTTTTTATTTGCTCGCTTTGTATTCAGGGTAAATTTGCACAAGATGTAAAAAAGTAAATATCGTGGTGGCATACTTGATACGGTGTCTGCCTATCAATTACTGGTAGGTTTGATCCCCACTCTGAGAGTGCCCTAAGTTATGCCAATCATTTAAAGAAATACGCACAATTGTTTCTGCAGTCAAATTTTTCCAACTGAATAAATGCCAAACAAGCGATGAAATTCCCAACCTATTAAAGATCCACCTTGGAAGCAGTATCGTCTTTTCACCGATAGTTTACTTAGTGACATAATGGGAATAAATAGATCAAATTCAAGATGCAAGAAAAGAGTATTCTTCCATTTTTTTTTATTTAAATATGTCTGTTATACAAAGAGCAGGACATTCAAGTTGAAAGACGTGTAAACTCTTATCTGAAAGATCAAGCTTATATGAAATATATTAATGAAAGTCAGCACACGCATAATCAACAGTTGATGTTCAAACTTATAATAGCCATAGTGCTCCAATAGTTACTGATCACAAATGTGCGGTTGTTATTCATTACATATCACGATTCTTAGATTGGCAACATTTAAGCATTCTTTTGACAACAAATTGGCTTTTTGAACTTTTCAGCATGTCCTGCAATATGTCTGCAACCTTTCTGCAAGAAAGGTACTCATTTGGAATAAAATATTCTAACGTTCAGCATCATTCCCCTTCCCATCTGGCTCATTCTGTTTTGTTTCGGTGTATATAATATGTCTTATGCAACACTACATGTGAATACATGCCTAAGATGATTGAAAGCTAAGCTCCATTCATTTAAACTTGATAGATCCCCCAAAATAACATTTTTTTATCTGCAACCTGTGTGCCAAGTATTATATAGGGCTGTAAAGGAAGGCATCCTTGGAAAAAATGACATACCAGAGAACACTGTGTTATGCAAATTTGAGAAGAAAATCAAACTAAGAATGGACATCATTCAACAGATGTTTGCACATAAAACTGTGTATTTCATTACCTTAATGTATATGTGTAACTGTTACTTTCCGTCTTAACTGCTTGTACTCTTCTGTTTTGATTGTGTTTTTAGCTCACCTGAGCACAACGTGCTCATGGTGAGCTATTGTGATCGCCTTTTGTTCATGTGCGTCGTCCGTTGTGTGGCGTCAACATTTACCTTGTCAACACTCTAGAGGCTTCATTGATTGTCCAATCTTTATGAAACTTGGTCAGAACAATAGTCCCAATGATATCTTGGACGAGTTCGAAAATGGTTTTGGTTGGTTGAAAAACATGGCTGCCAGGGGGCGTGGCAGTTTTCCTTATATGGCTTTAGTAAAACCTTGTTAACACTCTAAAAGTAATATTTTTAATCCAATCTTCATGGAACTTGATTGGAACATGTGTCCTAATAATATCTTTAACGAGTTCGAAAATGGTTCCGGTTGGATGAAAAACATGGCCACCAGGGGTCGGGGCAGTTTACCTAATATGGCTATATGCCAGTACATGTATATGGCTATAATAAAACCTTGTTAACACTCTAGAAGTCACATTTATTGTCCAATCTTCATTAAACGTAGACAGAACGTTTATTCTAATGATATCTTGGACGAGTTCGAACATGGTTCCGGTTAGTTGAAAACATGGCTGCCAGGGGGTGTGGCAGTTTTCCTTATATGGCTATAGTAAAACCTTGTTAACACTCTAGAAGTCACATTTTTAGTCCAATCTTCATGAAACTTGGTCAGAACATGTGTCCCAATAATATCTTGGACAAGTTCGAAAATGGTTCCAGTTGAATGAAAAACATGGCCGCCAGGGGGCGTGGCAGTTTTCCTTATATGGCTTTNATTAAACACAGATCCACTAACATATAAATCAAATCATGTTTGTCTTTTTCCGTTGTCGAACGATACTCTTCTTAAATGTTTTTACTGCGAGTATACTGAACTCCAATCTGCAAATACTGGTTTCCGTGAAAGACATTCACTGTGAAGTTTCTAATAATAGATCTTAAATTTTGTTTTTTGTATCTAAAAGTAAAAACATAATCTTTTTCGTTAATACACACGCATTTCATTATTCCGTACTCCGTCGTTAATTTGATTGTTGTTCGTAAATTTCCCGTACATGGTAATTTCTTTCCAGCTTATCTGTAAATTCGCTAACTGCTTTTACTCAAATTGATTGGAATCGGCAGCAGTTTTTAATCAGTGTTATATGTTTATTTAAGCCGATAAGATGTACGGTTACACCTTTGTTTTGTTTTCGCACCAGCCATTTTCCTTTGTCTCGATGACTGGTTCTGACCGGTGTTGATGCAGACTGCGTATCAATTTTTCTGTTGAATAACACGGTGAAGTATTTTACCGCAGTCTACGGTTTAAAGAGTTTAATATCTGGGACGGTTCTTTACAGGCAAAAGACGTTTCGCCGAGCTTTTTCGCCAACCGATAATTTTATTAGCCAAATTAGCGAAATTTTCGCCATTTGCGAATTTGGCGAACGACAGCGGAAGCCCTGTATGGCTATAGTGAAAACTTGTTGACGCTATATTTAATAACCACATTTATTGGTTAATCTTCATGAAACTTGGTCAGAACATTTGTCCCAATGAAATCTGGGCAGAGATTGAAACTGGGTCAATTATGAGCTCAAAAACATGGTCACAAGGTCAATTATAAAAAAACATGTTTACCGGTAGTCACTTTTTTGGTCCAATCTTCATGAATCAGGTTGCCTTTTTTCAGAATAGTCTAGTTCCTTTGGCTCTCAGGTGAGTGCCTTAGGGCCCATGGCCCTCTTGTTTATCTTTTTTTCTGAATTTGTACTATTTGTGCATGCATGCTTCAAGACACAGCTTCATTTTTTTGGACTTTTCTAAAAGTACTACAAGTTTACAGTTTTTGAGTAAAATAAATGCTACAGTAATATATGATGTCTATTTAAGTAATAATTTGTCCATGTAAATAAATTCAAGAAGTAAAACTGCATATAAAGATTTACTGCAAAAACACAGTTTATTCCAAGATTGATGCCTTAATCAAACTTTAAATAATAATGTGTTTGGGGTAGTGCTGAAAAATATGGTTACTAATAACTTACACAAATTCACCGCACAACAGAGGTTTTATAAAAAATAGTAATTGAATTTAAACTTAGCCCTTTGCAACTTTTTTTGGACAGGAGGTTTGGCATACAATGTTTCCACCTCTGTTTAAATCCACCTATGATAATGGTAAGAATTATTTGTCATTACAGTTGAAAATAATTATTTTTATGTTGTAAGTTTTTAATAGATGAACAGGTAAATATAATACATACAATGTAGACATCAGATTCATCATTCATAATTAATGTTTGCCTCTTTCTTGGACATTAACATGTATTGCTTACTACATGTATAACAGTATACTTTTATGCAGCAGTACTATAACACTGGCCATGTGGTATGATGGATGAATCACCAGATTTGCAGGGCCGGTTTGGTAATAAAGCAGAAATCTGGTGAATTGTTTGTTCTTATTCCATGATCACAGAAGTTCTCATACTTTCATGATAAGGTGTTAAGTCTTTTCATAAGTTTACTTTAATATCTCAATTGTTGACCAATTAAAAGGTTAATATTTTGTATGTTAATTTTATTAAATAATATTTAAGACTTAGATATGTTTTTGGATTTTGTTTTGCATTCACTGGTACATGGAAATGCATTTTTAAACGTTCAACAGTTTTTGGCTACCACTTCTTATACATCATCCCTGATTGGTAAATCTACCTTATTAATCTCAATCTAAATGATAATAATAATACATATTCACCCATAGTTCATCATTGATAAAAGAACAATTATTTAATAATTTTATATTCTTTAACATAGGATGAAAAAGAAAAGAAAAAAAAGGCGCAATTTTTTTGTTTTATTTTTAAATCCAAATCTTCATGAATTATTGGGTTAGGCGTTCAAACATGTTGTTGGACACCTTTATTCATATGAGCAGATGCACACTTCATTTCTAACTGGCAAGTAGGAAATTAATATGTGGTATTATTCAGGAAGTTGTTGATGTGATTTTTCGCTTAGTCAGTGTGAGATTGAAGTGGATAACATTTTTGTTCAAGTATGTTTTGCTTTTTGTAAATGTTTATAATTTTTGTATCAAGTATAAGACTTTTAACAGAATAAATATGTATTAATGTTTCCTTATGTTTTGTACATAAGTATATAAATATCATTGGTAGGTGTGTGATGTGGTTCATGTAAATATTGCACTGTGAAGAGAGTGATGCAAATCCAGATGTAACTCCTAAAAAAGATGTTTCTTTTCCTGCATTTATTTTTATATGATTTATTATAATTGACATACATGTATGACAAGTATAAATAAAAAACTTTTAAGCCAAAGTGAAATTTCATTTGCTGAAATGTGTTGCTATTGGTTAATTTGGCTTATGGAAGAGTCAACTGTACTGTATATATCAGTATACAGTCCAACCTGTCCCAGAGACCACCTTTTAATAGAGACCACCTGTCCATAAAGATCACAACGATTTCCTCCCGAACGATTTCACCATATATTGTACCTGCGAATAAAGTCCACCTGCGAACAAAGACCAACGACCGCCATTTTACATTCCCAAAAGTCCATTAACAACAACCACTTTAATCATAACAATCAATGATTTCGCAACTTTCAATAACAAAAATGGCCGCCATGACGCTGTGATAGTCACTTTATAAACATCTTACCAGTGGACACGTCGGTCGCAGTGGAGATATTGACAAGTCACAGATAACTGCACTTGATAGCAGTTGTTTGTTAATTTAACACACAAATTGCTAATTGGTAGCCTCCTGCTTCTTTTATGCATTTGACAGTTTTTGGAAAGTGTGAGAATTTGCCTTTGTATTTGAGTGATTCGCGATTAATGTACTAATTTCCGAAAATATCAATGAAAGGTTGGGGCTTTCAACAACTCATTAAGGAAATGTGCGGTTTCGTTACAATAACGATGCCAATTACAAACATACATTTTGATATTCATTCCTTTTTTAAATTTCTCTGTGATAAGATGTGCATAGATTATCGATAAGTAAATTGTCAGTTAAAGTACAAATACAAGTATGTCGATAGTTATTAAAACATGTACATGTATATGAATAATGAAATAAATAATATAAACATAAGGAAATTTAAATAATAAATATAAAAAAAAAACTGTGTTTTCAATCTTTTATTACATAAAACATGCATTAGTATTCAAACATTTAAACAATAAAGAAAATACATAGATAAGGTACCTGTTAAAAGCCCACTTACATATTTTGCAAAGTTTCAATCGACCCTACAAATAAAGACCACCTGTGAACAAAGACCACAGTTACCAAATCCATTGAGTGGTCTTTATTGACAGGTTAGACTGTAATACCTGTTTATTATTATTATATGATGCCTGATGTGAATGATATCAATGTACATCAGTCAAAATATTTTCATATTCATAGTCATGTTGACAATATAGGCCGACTGTGTGTCAGCACATAACTGGTGAAAATTAATAAGAAAACCATTAATGCTTACTAAGCTTTATACATAATTATGAGTTACAATACTTAGCATGAAAGTGACTGTTAATTAATCATTCTTTTATAACATAATATTATTATAAAAACAGCCTTTCCATTCTTATTTTTGTTAATTTAATCCACACTTGTTGATTACATGTCTTTAACATAATAGTGCATCATGCTAATAACTTTACTTGAAATATTCTAAAAGTAAATCAAATACTTTGTTTTAAAGGGATAGAATGAAGTTTAGTTGAACTACGTTTACCGTGAAGTTAATGTTTGCACTTCGAGACAATGAAGTTAAGTTGCACTTTGGTGACACTTCTGAAGTTATTGTTTGAAAAGTTTTCTTCCACATTAATATATTGAATGTTACATGTATGTACAATAAATGTTTGTAATTTCTAATATATAGTATGTGATTATGATATGCTACTATTGGATATGGAAAGCAAAAGTAGAAGTAAGAAACTTTTGGTTTTTGTTTCATGGATTTAAATTGGAATTTCACTTGGATCAACTGCTTGTACATGTATATATTATTACAAGTCATAATCAGCTTTTTAATCAGATGTCTGATTTCTTTTTTGTTGTTGGGAAACTACATACTTGTTATATATCATTTCAATATGGACGACATAGTGAGATACATGCACAGTATTACAGGGTTTTAATGTGAAAGTGGTTAATAAGTGTCATGGATAATGGATGTGACAATCTCATGGCTGAGTCAATGTTCTTTCAGCCGCTGACCAACAAGTATAAGACACAATTGACTGAGACGTCTAGTATGATAACACCAATCAACAATTTTGGGCTAACCCTGAGAATTTGACAACAAAATGTGTCCGGGAAGGATGGAGTGGGTTGTAGGATGGCACGTCCATGGGATGAAATGCTTTTATCACACTATAAAATGACCAGGTTTTAAAACTTACATACAGGTTCTAAAAAAATACGTCCAACCAATGTCTTGTACCCCAGACCGTCCATTTATTTTCTATTGCCTGTAGAGGAATGGTTTTCAGTCTAAGTCTTGTATTCATGTATCTCTCTGCCGCTCCTCTCATGGAGACACATTGATTTATGATAAAAGTTTTTAATTACGGTAACAATACAAATAATTTGTTTGTGTCTTTGTTTTATTGGATTTTTTGCAAAGGTCAACAGTATTTCAGTCATATCACGGCAGTCAGTTCACAAACTCACACTTTTCTGGGTTAGCTGCTTTACCAGTGCACATACTTATGCCAGTAACATACAACTTCCCTTTGTAAATCATAGGTAGAGGAGAAAGACTGTAGAAAGGATTTTATGATCAATGACCACACAGATAATGTGGCTGGGATGGGGATCACAATCCTCAGATTTTTTCTCAGGTGAGCTTTTGGGATCGGTCTTTGTTCGTCGTCCGTCTGTCCGTCCGTCCATTAACATTTGTTTGTAAACACTCTAGAGGCCACATTTCTTGTCCGATCTTCATGAAACTTGGTCAGAAGATTTGTCCCAATGATACCTCGATCGAGTTCGAAACTGGGTCATGCTGGGTCAAAAACTAGGTAAAAAAAAAAGAAAAACCTTGTAAACACTGTAGAAGTCACATTTCATGCCCAATCTTCATGTTACTTTGTCAAAATGTTTGTCTTAATGATATGTTAGTTGTGTTCAAAAGTGGTTCCGGTCCGTCGAAAAACATGGCGGCCAGTGGGCGGGGCAGTTTTCCTTATTTGGCTATAGAGACACCTTGTAAACACTCTAGAGGCCACATTTCTTGTCCGAATCTCATGAAACTTGGTCAGAAGATTTGTCCCAATGATACCTCGATCGAGTTTGAAACTGTGTCATGCTGGGTCACAAACTAGGTCACTAGGTCAAAAAAAAGAAAAACCTTGTAAACACTGTAGAAGTCACATTGCATGCCCAATCTCCATGTAAATTTGTCAAAATGTTTGTCTTAATGATATGTTGGTTGAGTTCAAAAGTGGTTCCGGTCCGTTGAAAAACATGGACCAGGTCAAAGCTTGAAAAACCTTGTTGATCTTTAACCACAAAGCACGCATGCTTTGATATTTGATATGTGACAAAGATTGTTCAAATCATGCCACTGGGCAAGCTTATTTCACAGGTGAGCGATCTAGGGCCATCTTGGCCCTCTTGTTAGATTTATATACCATCAGAACTGGCTGGCCCAATAACAGTTATAATAATAAAGACAAAAGTAATAATAATTGTAATATTAATAATAAAAATAATAACTTCAATCTATACGTTGTACACACAGATTAAAAATTTCATTATAATACCAGTAGTACAATAGACACTGTTGTTTTTTTCCAATTCCAGGAAATAAGAGATGGATTACCTCCCTTAGTTAACTGAGCTCTTCAAGTGGAGGAAAGATGAGTGTGTGGAAGAGGCTTCAAAGAGTAGGCAAGGCGGCCTCCAAATTTCAGTTCACTGCCTCCTATCAGGAATTGCAAGTGGAAAGTTCGAAGAAATGGTAGGTGTCAGTGAAATTAGAAAGGTTGATAATATTTTGATGTGTCAACATGGCAAGACTTGTGATGTTAAAGCCGGCCGAGTTGATATTTCCCACAACAATTTGGTTTTCTCAACTGACCACAATTGATCAGTATTCGTCAGATACATTCTTAAGCTTAACTCCTCCATACTGATTTTTGCAAAAATTGTGCCAAAAAATGCCAAAAAGCATCAAAAAAATGAAACCTAATCATGTACATAACAGAATCCTCAAGACTATTATTAACCTGTGATGTATGCACGCTTTGGGTCACGTGAGCGCCAATTTCATGTGATTTCCACCTCCGCGCTTTTCAAAACAAAGAAGAGCTACTAAATAACACGGTTTCTCCATGGCAAATGGCGTTGTAAACAATGATGCAATGGTCACGTGGTTTTACATGTTGCCCTCATATTTAAATTTAGATCATTTCTGTCCACGGACAGAAATTGAAAAGCCCTATCTTTGTACTGAATTTGGGCATTTCCCGACCGATTTTGTCCAATTTTTTTGCACATCTGACATAAATACCATCATATTTTGACTCATAATCACTTTTTTGCGGCACATAACAAAAATGGGAAAATATACCAACATCAACGCGGCCGGCTTTAAAGAGGCATATCGAAGGTGACAATTCCACTGAATAGAGTAAAAATATTTAAATAATGCAGATTCAAAATTTTCACATACTGTACATGTTTATCTTGTAGCAATATTATGATGAACTTGTACAAATAAAACGGAATGCCAACATTATTTTTTATTTACCATGTGTTTGTGGGATTCAAATTTCATTCTGAATGATGTTAATTCGACTACCTGTTCCTATTCTCCTTGAATAACCAAATTTTTGTTGCAAATAAAATGATATTTTAAGTCATGTTTCTTAAATAATTAAAAAAACACATAATTTGTGTTTTTATTATCAAACTTAACAAAATTTAAAATTATCTGTTATAATTTAATATAAATAATGGTAAAGTTTACACTTTTTGAAGGCATGAGAGAATAAGTAGTAGTATTGCTATTGAGATGAAGTATGCTTGCCTACGTGGAATTTATAAAATAAGAGTGGTAATATATGTTATAAGATTTATCTGTCAACATTTTTTTTTTCTTTTCAGGCAACCAAACAAGATTTGCATCGTATGGACCAGAAGAAATCGCAGAAAGTCTACCATGGTAATTAATGTTAAACAGTTGTTATGCTCCCCAAACATTTTCGGGGGGAAATAGTATCCAGTTTGTCCTTCCTTCCTTCCTTACTTCTGCACACTTTTTTGTTAGTTTCTCATAGCGCCTTCAATATTTTACCGATATCTTACATATTTGGCATGTAGGTACCTTGCATGGATCTCTACCATTTGATGAGGTTTGAGGTCACTGGGGTCAAGGTCAACGAGGCTAATAATAGATTTTCTCAAGGTCACATTTAAAAAAAAATCACAAAATTAACCCATATGTGGCGTGTTCTGAGAAAACTGGGCAAAATGCTTGTGCATAAAGTGTCATCCCAGATTATCCGGGATGACACTTTCCCCCTAAATTAGATTTTCGCTAAGAAGAGACATTATTTAAAGGAAAAATTTCATAAAAGCAGAAATTGTTGTCCCTGATTAGCCTGTGCGGACTGCACAGGCTAATCTGGGATGACAATTTACACACAAGCATTTTGCCCAGTTTTCTCAGAACACGACACATATATCTACAAAGCATCATCGGGGAACAAATACATCCATCCGTTTTACTGATATCCTTGTTTCTTTTATAACATTATGCATCGTGCTGCTTGTTTCCTGTTAATTGCTAAAAATAATTACCCATACTATAGCAAATTTTATTAAATCTGAAAACATCAACATTTTGCTTTTAAGATAAGGCAATACCAAGTTTATTCTATGTTTACCAGCCAGGCTGGAAAAAAACAAACAATTAGTTAATTACAAAAACATGTTTATTTTATATCATTTTATGGCTGTTATGAAATTTACCCCAGTACATGTAAAGCTTTAAATATTTATCTTTATAATACAGGTAGTATACGTTTCTAGAATAGAGTATATTTTAACTGTAGTATAACAAGTTGCACTCTTTTCATTCAGCTAAAATAATATATCTAAATTTTACACTTAAAATTATTTGAACAATACACCAATATCAAAATCAAGTTCTTAAGTAATAATATATTAAAGAAATAACTTAATTACCTTTGCTACAACAGCCTAGTACATTACGTTTATACATTCAGCTGCATGAATGGGAGCCGACGATCAAGAACCCGTACCTGGGGGTGGTGTCCTGGACTGTACCGGAGAACGTGGAGATACAGGTCACACTGTTCAGGGACAACAAACATTCCGCTTATGAGGACAAGGAGTGGCACTTTGTCATCGAAGATGTGAGTTAGTTAGTTTAAATTTATAGATAATTTGATTCCATCCACATGCACTGTCATCGAAGATGTGAGTGAGTTAGCTCAAATGTATTGATAATTTTATCCCACCACATGCACTGTCATTGAAGATGTAAGTTAGTTAGCTCAAATGTATTGATAATGTTATCCCACCCATATGCACGCATTATTGAAATAACACCTCATCTGATAAATGTTTGTTTATCAATAATGTTGAAATACACCCAACATGCGCAAAACATACCTAGTTTTGGGAAAGGCCTATTGATTTTGAATCTATAAATCTTGTCAGTGTTATACAATACAGCTGTTATTATCCCCCGCCAAAGGCGGAGGGATATTGTTTTGGCGTTGTCCGTCCGTCCGGCCGGCACTTTTGTGTCCGGAGCCATATCTTGGAAGTGCATAGGCGGATTTCATTGAAACTTGGTATGAGTATATATATGGATAAGAGGATGATGCATGCCAAATGGCATTGTACACCATCTGTTAATAACGGAGTTATGTCCCTTTGTATATATTCTGTGTCAATGCAGCATGATGGGCTATACGTCACGTCTGTGACAAAGCCCTAGTTTGGCGGGGGATAACAATTCAACGAATTTGCTTGTTCTTTATATCATGTTAGGGGAGTAACCAGTTGCAGGAAAGGACTATTTCTGTGTATTATGAAATGGCAAACATTTGCAGCAATCCACAAGTGGCCGAAGAAAGATAATTGCTACAGCAGCCATTAATATGAAGAAATATGCCACTGATATACCCTCCCAGCATGAGCTTACCATCAAGTTAAACCCAGTTACCAAGAAGATCAAGGGTGCGCAAATCAAGCTCACCCTATCCTGCGTTTTTCTGCGAGAAGGAAAGGCTACGTAAGTGCTTCGTACTCATTTTAAGCATACAGTGTTTCTTTTTCACCATTTTGGGAATGGGTCGGGTCCCTTTGGATTGGGAAAAATCACAATTTTT
>VMBQ01008861.1:0-36066 GCA_007657795.1 Dreissena rostriformis
ACTTATATTGAATAAGTGACATACGTTTTAACTCTTTAACGTATCGCCATACCGATGAAAACATTACAGTTTGTTATAATAATGAATCTATCCTTATGGTGTTGTTAATAAAACAAAATTATTAGAATAATACATTTAAATAAAAGCAAAATAATACTTCAAACATGAACAAATCTGCTTGGTATACCATTGTGTGAATGCAACATCATTAATTAAATGTGTTACTAAAAAACGCATCGGCAACCCTTAATGAAGGGGATTTTTTTTTAATTGTTTATGATTGCTCATTCATATATGATATTTGCTTTGTAAGAGTTGGAATAGAGAGGTCAAACAAGCCTAACCAAACGAGTAACTCCTGAATGCACAAATTGTTTAAGCTGTACTGCAGTAGTTACAGAGACTTATTCACAGATTTTGGCATGTTTTGAAGTGTGTCATTAAATGCTTGAAATTGATTAATATAAACATCATAACTAAAGAGCAACAATATAAAAAACGGAATAACAGTTAAAAGAAAATAAAATAGAAAAACAAGTTCACCACACAAGGGCTCGAACCACTGACCTATGGAGTAAAAGTCAATCGCCGATAAAACTCAGCCATCCGTCTTCACGTGTGTATGCGTGTAGTTCATAGTTTATGTTCGGGTCGTCGTTGAGTCTTTACGACTACATTATGTGCGGAACTTACCATCCGTCTTCACATGGGTTGCCATTTATTTTATACTTTGTATAACTATTCACGTGTTGTTACAAAACATAACGATAACACAAGAAATCGAAATGTTTAGATCGTTTCGCGTCTGAGACGCTTTATAATTTTATCAATTTCTAGCGATGAGTTTTCGTAAACAAAAGTGTTTTTTTTTCAGTTTTAGTCTGCGGCATTAGTGTTATTTCGCACACTGATGTACACTGTTAATTTATTTCTTGAATATGTGATAAAAAGTTGAGCAATTCTCATTTTGTTAAACTGTGAACAAGCCGCTTTAAGTATCTACGTGTTGTGAACCAGTTTAACGAAAATAATATAAACACTCCAGAATGCTCCATACATTTAATTTGGAAACGTTCTTTTTGTAGNTAATGACATGTTTTAAACAAATTATGATTCAATAACCATTTGCTGAATTCTAAGAAGAGCTATCCGTTTCAATCAAGTCTTACTTGCGACACACAGATTTTAAATTGAAATGACGTATCAACTTTTTCTGTATTTAAACTAGACTCATGCGTGCCGTTTCAATTACGCGATAAAAAAAGATCTGTGTGGTCTTAAAGATGATTGTCGATTCGTATTATGGGATGCACATTATTTATAAAGTTTAATTGCTTACTTATACTTTATTTCTTGATAAAATTCCCTTATTTGACATACATCCCGTTTGAAACGACTTTCCGAAAAAGCATACACATAATACACAACCGGTGTTACAGTTAAAACGAAATTGCGTGAAACTAAACGGTCGCGTACTTCTTTTCAACAACTCGTTTTGTTGGAAACGTTTGTATCGAATGCTTACCATTCTGACGATTTACGAAATCGAATGACCGGTCAGGGAGATCTCTTTTATCCCTATTAAAGATTCCAATTATGCATGACAGACATACAACCCCAAATATGTTTTGGATTCGTTCGATACTTTAAAAAATATTTTATTGTTAAATAAACCACCGCGTCCGAATTGTAGTCCTGAAAATCCAGAGAGTCTAGGTTAAACTTGTGTGTTTCGTCTCAGAAATTACGTCATACGAGATACGTCATAAATTGCGTAATCAATTGAATACAAATAAAAGTACGGAAAGCTGGTTCTGTAATAAATTTAAGTGAAGGAGAAAAAAAGAACGATATGTTATATAAACGATAACAAACGGCAGAGCTGGGTCGGACGTCTATAATCGGCCTAGCCGCATAATGGCCCCCGGGTTGTAATGTCGGTAGCGGGCCGATCCCAAATAATTGATCGAACGTTACAGTGCACATTGTGATACAATTTGCGTGTTGGCGATCATCCCGTCGTCAAATCCGCCAACACGCTAGAGTGACAGATATTAGTTACAATATTACATATAGAGGGTATTAAATGTCAGTAACCAAACTGTTTCCTGGCGTATTGAATGCATGCTGTTACGAAGTTGTTATATAATTAATGTCCGACACATTTTGAGATATAAACATAAAATGGCCATTCTACCTTCCTGAAACATGGAGAAAATGTCAGTTTGTATACAAAGATAAGAGGCATCGACTTTTACTTAAAATACTTAATATGTATAATTGACAATAATACCAACACAATGTGTTTGTGAAATTTAACCACTGAAATTATGAACAATGAATTTAAAAATAACATACGTTTTAAAAGCAGAATAGCAAATAAGTCGTGACTCATTTGTGATTAAAATATGCTAACCTTGTAATAAAAACATGACTTGAGTTACGAAGTTAACACAAAGAAGCACAATAAATCCGAGTTTGGCCTTTGTTTTTATTTAGCAATATCTGGGCATAACTGTAACACATGACATTACACTTGCATTAGTAAAATAATTGCTTGGATATTAATGATTCGGAATATCACGTGCTGCGATAGCTCTCTCTGAAAAAAGTTTAGGTGCTCGTAAGTATCTTGAACCGAGAAACAAAATAATGCTCTTGATGTCTCATATAATCTAGTGTGTTGGGCCAAAGCCCCATATATCCGCTAACTAGGCCACCATCTCGATCAACATTACTGCCAACTCAACCCTTGGCATCTCGTTGCCAGAGAATGCCATTTAGGAGATTTAGAGTATAATTTGCATTTATAGTCGCATAAGATTGCTGTTACCATCCAATTTAAAATCTCTATCTATCTCTATCTCTCTGTTAATGTGCTGGGCCCCTCTGGGGCATTGTCGCACAATTGTGAACTATGTACACGCGTGGAGGGAAGAACAATGGTTAAAAGCAGGATAAAAACATTTTGCTCCAGAGTTATATGTACAGCTCCCCCATCCTAGTCTTGAAGACATCTATGGACTGGGATATGACCATCTGTTCTTGGAGACAATTCCATAGGCGTATTCCAGTTGGGAAAAAGGAAAACTGGTAGGCGATGACGGTCGTAAATGGCACTCTGTAGCGGTTTGCATGGCCACTGGTGTGCACTCCTGCTGGTATAAGTACACCCTTGGCGTTGATGTCCACCATGTTGTAAACGATTCTGTACATCATGACAACTTTGGCCGTTTGGCGTCTGGATTCAAGCGTTGGCCAACCGAGCTTGTTCATCATTGCAGTAACACTGCTGGTGTATCGGTAGTCACCTGTGCAGAAGCGGGCATTTCTTCGTTGGACAGACTCCAATGTGTTGATGTTGGATCGGGTTTTCGGATCCCAAACGGATGCCACATACTCAAGCTGGGGTCTTACAAGAGATGTGTATGCCTTTGCCATGATGTCAGTAAGACAGGTTGCTAGTTTTCTACGAAGAAAGGCTGATGTTGAGTTTGCCTTTTTTGCAGTGATGTCTATACGACTGTTCCAAGTAAGTTTACTGTCTATGGTCTCACCAAGGTATTTTGCTTTATCGGTCTGTTTAAGTGTTTGGTCATGGATGTTGTATGAACCAGGTGTGATAGTCTGCTTGTTGGTAATACGGATCATTTCGCACTTGTCAGGATTAAAGTTCATTAACCACTCCTGCTCCCACAATTGCAACTTGTCGAGGTCATCTTGAAGTGCCTTGTTGTCATCTGCCGATCTTATGATCCTGTTTAGTAGACAGTCATCGGCGAAGAGGCGTGCAGTTGATGAAACTCTACATAGGAGGTCATTTATGTAGACCAAGAACAGGGGAGGCCCCAGGGCGGTATCCTGAGGGACCCAGATGTAACAGGAGCTGATACTGATAACTTTCCGTCAAGTACAACTTGCTACTGTCTGTCCGAGAGGAAGCTGTTTATTATAACCCCATATCATCACCCCAGAGTCTTGCCGCGTACACCATATTGGTGTAACTTTGCTGAAAGACCTCGGTGGGGCACCTTGCCAAATGCCTTAGAAAAATCAAGAAGTATCCCGTCAATCTGTTGTTTGTTACTCAACCCTGCTGCGAGATCCTGTACTGTGTTGATGAGTTGTGACTCGCATAATCTCATCTTCCGGAATCCGTCCTGTGCATCGGAGAGAAGCTTGTTTTCGTCCAAGAACTTCATCAAGTGGCTGTGAATAATGTGTTACATGGTCTTACAGCAGATAGAGGTAAGTTACACAGGACGTTGCTTGGATCTTGTCTCCTTTCTTGAAAGTGGAGGGACATTGGTATATTTCCAATCAGTAGGGACTTGGAACTGGTCATGAGACGCTTGAAATATGAGGGTTAATGCTGGGGCTATGACCGATGGCATCTCCTTCAAGAATATGGATGATATCTGGTCTGGTCCTGATGCTTTGTGTGTGTTGAGGGCTTCTAGTAGCTTCCTTTCACCTTTGACATGGATCATCAGTGGAGGTGCCTCCAAAGGGATATCCTGTCCGAGGTCTGGAAGGTTCTCGCAGTCTTCCTTTGTGAACACCGAAGAGAACTGGTCGTTCAGGATTTCCGCGTTGGCACTAGCATCAAAATAGGTGGACCCATCTTTTTTCAGGGAAGCAACGCCTGAAATGTCCCTTGGGGTCAAATTTGATCCTGCCACCGGGGTCACAAAATTGAAAATTCGCTTATATAATGCCTATTTTGTGAAAACTTTACAAATCTTCTTGTCCATAACCATTGGGCCAAGGGCTATTAAATTTGCTATGTAGTGACATCTAATAGTCCTCTACCAAATTTGTTCAAAATATACCCCTTGGGTCAAATTTGACCCTGCCCCGAGGGTCACAAAATTGAACATTTGCCTATTTGAGGCCTATTTTGTGAAAACTTTCAAAATCTTCTTGTCCATACACATAAGGCCTAGGGCTACATAATTTGGTATGTAGTGACATTGTATAGTCCTCTACTTAGTGTGTTCAAATTATGCCCCTGGGGTCAAATGTGACCCTGCCATGGGGTCACAAAATTGATTATATGCTTATAGATTGCCTATTTTGTGATATCTTTAAAAAAATCTTCTTGTCCTTAACCATTAGGCTTAAGGCTATCAAAATTAGTATGTAATTATGTTATGGTTATGTGTCCGTCGTGCGTGCGTGCGTCCGTGCGTTAACTTTTTCTTTAAACATCTCATTCTCCTAAACTACAAATCCAATTCTGATAAAACTTTTCACAAATGTTCCTGGGATAAACATCTTTCAAATTTGTTTAAATTATGCCCCTGGGGTCAAATTTGACCCCGCCCCGGGGGTCAATAAATTGAACATATGCTTATATAAAGCCTATTTTTGCAAATTTTAAAAATCTTCTTGTCCATAACAATTTGGCCTAGTGCTACCACATTTGGTATGTAGTAACATTAAATAGTTTTCTACTTTGTTTATTCAAATTATGCCCCTGGGGTCAAATTTGACCCTGTCCCGGGGTCACAAAAATGAACAAATGCTTATATAAAGCCTATTTTGTGCAAACTGTAAAAATCTTTTTGTCCATTTCCGTAGGGCCTAGTGCTACCAAATTCGGTATGTAGTGACATCTAATAGTTCTCTACTTAGTTTGTTCAAATTATGCCCCTTGGTTTAAATTAAACCCTGCCCCGGAGGTCATAAAAATGAACATACGCTTAAATAAGGTCTATTCTGTGCAAAATTTAAAATCTTCTTGTCCATAACCGTATGGCATAGGGCTACCAAATTTGGTATGAAGTGACATCTAATAGTCCTCTACCGAGTTTGTTAAAATTAAGCCCATTGGATCAAATTTGGCCGTTCCCCAGGGGTCACAAAATTGAACATATGCTTATATTGGGCCTATTTTGTGCAAACTTTAAAAATCTTCTCGTCCATAACCATTGGGCCTATTTTTACCAAATTTGGTATGTATTAAAATCTTAAAGTTCTCTTCCAAGTTTTTTCAAATCATGCCCCTGGGGTCAAATTTTACCCTGCCCCGGGGGTCACAAAAATGAACATATGCTTAAATAAGGCCTATTTTGTGCAAACTTTAAAAAATATTCTTGTTCATAATTATAGAGGCTGAGCCTAGGGCTACTAGTTTTGGTATGTAGTGACATCTAATAGTCCTCTACCAAATGTGTTCAAATAATTCAACTGGGCTCAAATTTGACCCTGCCCCGGGGGTCACAAAACTTAACATATGCTTATATAAAGCCTCTTTTGTGCAAACTTTAAAAATCTTCCTGTCCATAACCATTGGGCCTAGGGCTACCAAATTTGGTATGTAGTGACATCTTATAGTTCCTTACCAAGTTTGTTCAAATTATGCCCATGGGGCCAAATTTATCCCTTGAAGGCTCCCATTGAAAAGTTGTTCAAGAAAATTTGATTTGTCAAAAAACATGGCCACAAGAAGCCGTTGAACTTTGCATGTTTATGCGTTTTTGCTATTTATTCATAATGGGATGAATAAACTATTTTCTTCTCAAACTAAAAGTTTATCAAAATACACTTGGAATAACTCGTTTGTCATGATATCTTTTTAAACCTCACGCTATATGCAAGTAGTGTTGCCATGATCGCAACATCTTGATGAATTATAATTCAATTTTTTGTCTCATAAACATTTACTTTGTTAACAAACAACCTCTACAAAGTTTTCATTCCTACTGCCTTTCGGCACCTCATGAACCTGAAAAACTCGTAACTTTATGTTTCCTCAGGCAAATATCTTCTTTGTACAATAAACAATTTTTTCACCACGTTAACAATCCTGCTACACTCACTAATGCCCCAAGAATGATGTCAAGTGCAGGTGGTCATCGTCATTAGGTATTTTGCATATGTCATGAACTATAAAAGTAACAGACACTTTGAAACCTACAAACACTTTTTGGAATTTTTGAAAAAGATTCATGATTGAATGAAGGAACTTTCATTAATCTTGTTGAACATGCGTTGATTTGATCTTCAGCATATACAAATATGTGAAATAGAAAGAACGACAATATCTTTTGGAGTGATAAATGTACCTACGTTATAAGCAAAGGACCTGTGCGACATTTCCCGGGCTTTTTAGTTTGTTTAGTTGACTCCGTAGTAACGTTTTCCATATATAAAAATGCTCACCCTTCCAACTTTTAGCGCCCAGTGGGACGAGAGATAGAAAGAGAAAGTCACATGCTTGAGTACATTTCAACCCATGCGCATTGCACGCTTTTTTCGCATAAAAAATAGTGGAGCGATACAGGTGGGCAATCATGGCCCTCTTGTTGTTTGAAATATGCCCATAGTGTGTTGATTGATGTAGCGGTGCTGTGGTTTCCAACAAAGGTTTTGCTAAAGCTGTCAAGGTCTTCTTTCATGGAAGGTGTATCCGCCTTCGTCCATAAAAAGATGCGTCGCTGAACTGGTTTTTGACGTTTCGGGATCACATTTGTGTCTATATCATGGTCACTTAGGCCAGGCATGGATAGGCATCTTTCGACAAGAGCTGGGCGATTTGTGCAGAAAATGTCAAGTGTATTTTCATTTCTCGGAAAAGTCACTAGTTGTTCACTGGCGGTATCATTATTTGTGTTGATAAATGTCTCATTGATATGGATTGAGTACTGGTGACCAATTATGGTGTCTGAGGTCAAGTCTACGTCTGGGAGGTTGGCGTCTCCTCCGATCCAGATGATTTTACTACGATATTTAGAGTGGAGGTTCCTTATCTCTTGGCAAAGGTTTGATGTGTAGTCACGATTATTGTCAATAGGCCTATACAGGCATCCTATACTGATGGGTTTCTTTGTACTAGATGTGTTAAATGAGGCTGCAATGAATTCTGAAGTAGTACTGTTTAGGATCTCAGTGCCTTCCATGTCGTGTTTGGCAATTATAGCAACTCCACCATAGATGCAATTCGTTCTATCTCTGCGGGNTGAAATTATGAACAATGAATTTAAAAATAACATACGTTTTAAAAGCAGAATAGCAAATAAGTCGTGACTCATTTGTGATTTAAATATGCTAACCTTGTAATAAAAACATGACTTGAGTAACGAAGTTAACACAAAGAAGCGCAATAAGTCCGAGTTTGGCCTTTGTTTTCATTTAGCAACATCTGGGCATAACTGTAACACATGACATTGCACTTGCATAAGAACAATAATTGCTAGGATATTAATGATTCAGAAAATCACGTGCTGCGATAGCTCTCTCTGAAAAAAGTTAAGGTGCACGTAAGTATCGTGAACCGAGAAACAAAATAATGCTCTTAAATGTCTAATATAATCTAGTGTATTTGGCCCAAGCCTCATATATCCGCTAACTAGGCCACCATATCGATCAACATTACTGCCAACTCAACCCTTGACATCTCGTTGCCAGAGAAAGCCATTTAGGAGAGTTAGAATATAATTTGCATTTATAGTCGCATTAGATTGCTGTTACCATCCAATTTTAAAATCTCTATATATCTCTATCTCTCTGTTAATGTGCTGGGCCCCTCTGGAGCATTGTCGCACAATTGTGTACTATGTACACGCGTGGAGGGAAGAACAATGGTTAAAAGTAGGATAAAAACATTTTGCTCCAGAGTTAATGTACAGCTCCCCCATCCTAGTCTTGAAGACATCTATGGACGGGGACATGACCATCTGTTCTTGGAGACAATTCCATAGGCGTATTCCAGTTGGGAAAAAGGAAAACTGGTAGGCGATGACGGTCGTAAATGGCACTCTGTAGCGGTTTGCATGGCCTCTGGTGTGCACTCCTGCTGGTATAAGTACACCCTTGCCGTTGATGTCCANTCAAATTTGACCGTTCCCCAGGGGTCACAAAAATGAACATAATATTATGCTTATATAAAGCCTATTTTGTGCAAACTTTAAAAATTTCTTGTCCATAACCGTAGGGCTAGCAAATTCAGTATATAGTGACATCTAATAGTTCTGTACTTAGTTTGTTCAAATTATGACCCTTGGGTCAAATTTGACCCTGCCCCGGGGGTCACAAAAATGAATATATCCTTAAATAAGGCCTATTTTGTGCAAACTTTAAAAATCTTCTTGTCCATAACCGTATGGCATAGGGCTACCAAATTAGGTATGTAGTGACATCTAATAGTCCTCTACCAAGTTTGTTCAAATTAAGCCCCTGGAATCCTCTACCAAGTTTGTTCAAATTAAGCCCCTGGAATCAAATTTGACCGTTCCCCAGGGGTCACAAAATTGAACATATGCTTATATTGGGCCTATTTTGTTCAAACTTTAAAAATCTTCTTGTCCATAACAATTGGACCTATTTCTACCAAATTTGGTATGTAGTAAAATGTTAAAGTTCTCTACCAATTTTTTTTTAATTATGCACTTGGGGTCAAATTTGACCCTGCCCTTGGGGACACAAAAATGAACATTTACTTAAATAAGGCCTATTTTGTGCAAACTTTAAAAATCTTCTTGTTCATAATTATAGAGCCTAGCTAGGGCTACTAAATTTGGTATGTAGTGACATCTAATAGTCCTCTACCAAATTTGTTCAAATTATTCCCCTGGGCTCAAATTTGACCCTGGGGGTCACAAAACTGAACCCTTCAAACCTAAAGCGCCCAGTGGGCGAGGGATAGAAAGAGAAAGTCACATGCTTGAGTACATTTCAACTAGGGATGGGACCGAATATCCGAATATTCGAATATCGGCTGAATATTCGAATTCAAAATTCATATTCGAATATTCTATTTTTATGCAAAGATACTTCCAAAAAAGTTATTATTACGCGTACAAAGTCGTAGTTTGTGCTTAGTGTAGACGACTTTCCTGTGTACATGTATATCATTGTTTGGTAACAGCTGCCATCAATGAACGATATAATAATTGGCAAATGGAAGGGTATAAGGAGAGGGACCAATCGTCAATTTACTTCAAATATAGATTAATGAACTATGTACAAACTATTTTCTGAAAATCAGTCGAAAATGAAAGTAAAGTTATGTGAAACATCAATGTGTATCGGATAAGCATTCAATTGGTTTAATATAAAAAATCTGTGTTTTGACAGGTTTTTTAACCTNTAGAACATGCGTAGATTTGATCTTCAGCATATAAAAATATGTGAAATAGAAATAACGACAATATCTTTTGGAGTGATAAATGTACCTACGTTATAAGCAAAGGACCTGTGCGACAATTCCCGGGCTTTTTAGTTTGTTTAGTTTACTCCGTAGTAACGTTTTCCATATATAAAAATGCTCACCCTTCCAACTGTTAGCGCCCAGTGGGACGAGACATAGAAAGAGAAAGTCACATGCTTGAGTACATTTCAACCCATGCGCATTGCACGCTTTTTTCGCATAAAAAATAGTGGAGCGATACAGGGCCATCATGACCCTCTTGTTGTTTGAAATATGCCCATAGTGTATTGATTGGTGTAGCGGTGCTGTGGTTTCCAACAAAGGTTTTGCAGAAGCTGTCAAGGTCTTCTTTCATGGCAGGTGTATCCGCCTTCGTCCATAAAAAAGATGCGTCGCTGAACTGGTTTTTGACGTTTCGGGATCACATTTTTGTCTATATCATGGTCACTTAGGCCAGGCATGGATAGGCATCTTTCGACAAGAGCTGGGCGATTTGTGCAGAAAATGTCAAGTGTATTTTCATTTCTCGTAGGAAAAGTCACTAGGTGTTCACTGGCGGTATCATTATTTGTGTTGATAAATGTCTCATTGATATACTGGATTAAGCCATGTTTCGCTTGCGAGGATTATATCTGGGTCAACCTGTTCAAAGAGTGCCCACAATGTTTCACGTTTGGCCATCATGCTTTGAAAATTAATGACAAGAATTCGTAACTTCTTCTTAGGTGTCGATTGTTTATGGCGACTAATAGTAGGCGATGATGTGAAAAGTGGCGAGCCTAAATTGGAACTACTGTACGAAGAAAAGGAGGAGGATGTAGGTGTTGAGCAGTTGGACGCTTCATAATCCATAAATAGGCTGGAGTTAAACTTTGGCATTCCGCATTGACAGCANTACGTCTGGGAGGTTGGCGTCTCCTCCGATCCAGATGATTTAACTACGATATTACGAGTGGAGGTTCTTTATCTCTTGGCAAAGGTTTTATGTGTAGTCAAGATTATTGTCAGTAGGCCTATACAGGCATCCTATTCTGATGGGTTTCTTTGTACTAGATGTGTTAAATGAGGCTGCAATGAATTCTGAAGAAGTACTGTTTAGGATCTCAGTGCCTTCCATGTCGTGTTTGGCAATTAGAGCAACTCCACCATACTATTCGTTCTATCTCCGCGGGAAACAAACCTGTAGTTGTCTGGCAGGATATCTCTTTCAAAAATACTTTGATTAATCCATGTTTCGCTTGCGAGGATTATATCTGGGTCAACCTGTTCAAAGAGTGCCCAAAATGTTTCACGTTTGGCCCTCATGCTTTGACAATTAATGACATAACTACTGTACGAAGAAAAGGAGGAGGATGTAGGTGTTGAGCAGTTGGACGCTTCATAATCCATAAATAGGCTGGAGTTAAACTTTGGCATGCCGCATTGACAGCAATTCCAGGTGTCGTCGTTTCCTCAATGGCATTGTAAACTCCTAATGACATTCGCAGACAATCCTTGTGGTACCAGGTAGTACAATCACTGCACTGAATGGACTGGACAGTGCGGAACCATGTACAAGCCCTGACGCATTGACCACAGGGATACTTATGCTTCCTAAAAGATCTAGGTCCGTGGTTTGGATGACAATCAGATGCATTTAGAATCAACAGTGAAAACAGGTACAGAAAGTAACCAGACATGCACTTCTGTGGTGACAAAGAAAGGGTACGTTTGTTGAACGTAGAATGACTGACGTGGAAAATACCAGGGTACAACACAATCTGTAATGGTGAGTAAAGACGATCGAAATTGACGACAGACAAAGTACATTCATAATTGTGGCCTAGAATTCGAATGGTTCGCCGGTTCGGACAGTAAACATTACGACTTCCGGTGGTGACGTCACCACGCTTTGGTGGGTGGAGAAAAGTAGATAAATCGCCAGAACTTCTTCCCTTCACGCATGCGCAATCAAGTTCATCTAAGTTATATGTAGCGAATTGAGTCAATGTGAAGGTGCAACTCGTTTTAATGCATAATGCCGTTGCAAATACTACTAATGTTATCTGTTAAAGGATGTGTGCTTCTGTTTGGTATGCGCATTGGGATGTCCTTCCCATAACTTTGAGCTACGAAATGCAATTACTCTTAAATAAATGTAACTGTTTTCGGAAACTGGACACATGTTATATTCTGTACTTTTTGTACGGAAATTCATGCTGAACTAAATATTTATGAATAACGAAACTCCTGAAACATTATAGGGATATAAACTTTCATTTACACCCGCGTGACATGTATGTAAGGCAAATGATCAATTGCATATATAATACACGACAGTACATACAGAAAGACATAACAATTCAAACAAATTTAAGCCCGGACTACCTGATATGAACGGTCAATTAAAAAAACTTGGGATTTGAACCTGTTTAATGTCGCCCCGAACAAACCAACCCGATATAATCACGGACACATAAATGTTCATAAACATAACTTCAGAGCAGTGTTATTCACATTAAAAGATACGTAGTGTCACCCGATTGTGATGTTAATGAAAAAAAATTGTGAAGCTAAACTTAAGTAAATGATCAATATGGTTTAGTTGTGTGTTGAACCATACTGAATGTAAAGATACATTTGTATTGCAAACGCCGCTACAATGAAAGTCTAGTTGTATGGATATAAAATGTCATTAACCGCTTTTAACTGGTAATTTGTTTGTATATTATAAACAAATCAATAATAGCACATCGTCAGTTCTCAGCAAACGAATACTTCTAGTTATTACTTTTTCTTGTCATATGATATGGTATTTACGCATCTTCGAGTAAACTGTGCATGCATTTAGCTTAAAACGTACGTGTCATTCCATACTTAAGATGAACTGTAATGAGAACTTTAACTATAAACAAAAAGTCGTGATCTTGCATAAAATTTACTATTGAATAATGTATATTAGTCTTTTGTCATGAAATACCCGCCTTCAGTCATTTTGATCATATGTGTACACAAGTGTTTTTTTTTACAAAAGATAACACGTATTTGGGACATATCTGTTTGCGTAAACATGTCCGTGATAATCAGGAAGAACATGGTTAACAGGAAGTAACTGGTTATTTAAAATACGTTGCCGATGCACAGAATGCCTGTTGTAAATTACAAGATGTTAAATAAATGCAGTGACATATAAATCATATAACACAAAAAGTGATATGTTTTGGAGAAAGGTGAGTTTACTTTTGTATGCTTTGTACGATTTCATATATGTAAATGGCTGGAAATGGCATGTGGAACCCTCTGTTACAAAACATTAAAACGACATCGTTGTAATGGAAACGTATATACACATATATATGTTTGTTTTAAAACTTTGCATGGTATGTTTATATTTATTTTTTGTTAGCTATTACATAACCATTTATATACATATATACGACAATTTGTCACAAGTAATAAATCGCGTTACAATCTAAATGAGATAACTATATGCAAAAAAAACAACAACAGATGAGCAGGCAACATTTAAATTGATGTAAAAAATTGCAACAAATGTTTAAAATATGCACTTGCAAGTAGAATGACACATACTTTTGTAGTTGGTAGTGCATTTTAAAAACGACTTCCAAAATTGTGTCCGTCTACTTTCAATAGTTGTAGAACTAAATTATGTACTTTTATTTTTTTTAGTTTTCAACTTGATTTTGAACACAGCCATTCATAGAAACTGTGACTAGAATAGCAACACTTATCAATATCATAAATAAAGGTTTCGCACTGCAAACATTTTCATTAAAATGTTGTCATTATGAATGGAATTGTAATTGCTTACATGCTTTTTTGGGATTGCACAAATATATGCATCACATATTCGAGCATAAACCCATTTTCAGTTTACATCACAGTGCAAGCATTGCATTGAGGTCGTGAACAAAGATGTTCAATACAAATTTGAGAAAACAACCATTTCAGTTCACATGGTGTCAGTTGGCAACTTATCTACAGTTATTATTATCTTTAAATACATATTATGAAAGTAGAATATTTTAAGGGGAATATTTGCAAAAAACAAATTCAACGTAATGTTAATACAGTGAATACTGTCATTACAGAAACGTTCACCAACAAATGATAATTTAACAATATTTGAGATTTGTATAACTTCCGTGTAAACCATACACAATCTCGTATCGTCTACAATCTCTATTATGACAACCAAAAAGAGCTTAAACACAAGGAATGATTGATGGAAAAGATTACATTGAAAGTCATCCACATGGAAAAAAAACTATAGAAAACAAAACCAAAGAGAAAATCCTAAATTGACAAACAACAGGAAGTTTATTCGAAAATCGACAATGTCGATATGTACTCTTTTGTATTGACTATTATATACGTTGAGGTCAAGTTTCACCATTGAAAATTGAACGAAATTGCGGAAAATATTGTCCCACAGACTAAATACTTTGGGGTTAGGTTTTACTTCAAAATAAAACTATTGTTTGTCGCAAAACAATGGGTTGAACAAATACGCGTAACTTAACTTCGCTTAACTGGGGATCGACGTACGCGCAAAATGTGTCAAAATCTCGTTCTCGGCCAAATGTGTATCTAATAATGATTTGATACGAAGTATACAAATATATAGTCAATGCCTTTTTGCTTTTTAGTTGCATTATTGCCAAACTTAATTATTAAACTTTACAACTGGATGTGTAGGTGAATAGCCGTCCTTTATAATAGTACACTTCGATTTCGAATATTTTTTCTGCAAGTGGAGTGTTAAACCGTGATGTCCAAAGGAACCTTTTTGGTTAAAATCTGAATATTTGGGCTTCTGGTATGTAACTATTTTTACCATTGAGTATATTAAGCACATATTTAAAGGTTTACTAGGTTCAATGTTTAATATTAACGTACAAAAATAAAGTTGAAAATTCATTTCAGTGTATAGTTCGAAATGCACATTGTCTCCTCGCATCGAACATCCGGGGTGTGTACATATCCCCATTCCTTAAACTTCGATATATCGAGTGTTATAATTACCCGTATTTTTCATCGGTCACGCAACTCTTATTATTATGAATCAGAATCTCTGGATGCCAACAATTAAGAAGAATATCACCAACACCATACGTATTAGAATTGCATTTTGAATATCAGCAAATGTTTAACCTTCCAGAGCAAAGTTTTCGCTCAGTGGATGACATGTAACGCCTAGTTGTACATTTGGCGTTTTGTTAAAATTGTAAAAACAATGCTTGAGCACTTCGCGTATTGTTTTTCCCGAATGTAAATTATTTTGGCTCATTACATATACGTTTGATATAATTTAGAAATATAGACTAAAAGACTTGGACTGTTAGAAATACTCTCGTCTGATTGACTCGCTAATCCCTGCTATTTGGGCTTCTAATTGGTCCGGTGAATTGTCACATAGGAAATGTACGATTAGAGGCATAAATGCTTCACGTGATGATACGTTCATTAACTTCTTTAGCGGGTTAACGTTTTCATACATTAGAGCTGTGTATAAGAATTAATCGTTTATTTATGCGACATGATTTATTTGAAATGCAATATGTACTCGAATGCAATGCGTGGTCAAACTGTTTGGATAATCACTTAATTGAAAATATGCGGAATTCAAGATTTAATAAAATAAGAACCGACGTTTTATGACCGGTATTAAATTTCTTAGTTATTGTTTAATTGTGGAATATTGGCGTCAATATTTTAATGATCGTTTTTATAAAAGAAACGATTACTTTTCTTAGGTTTGATCCATGCATGTTCAAAAATAAAAATAAATTGCATGTTTTACATTAATCATCTATACGTTTGAGGGAAATCACTATTTTTTGCAATTTATGTAGTTTTATTTAGCAATACTAATGAATTGCCCGGAACATTTTTCTTGTGGTGTGTTACGTATTCTCGTCTCTATTGTACATGTTGGTTATCAAAGGCCCTGTGTCATGATAGGATTGAATTATTTTTAAAACTCGATCAAGTCATGCCCATAAAATAAATTTACATTACGTCGAATGCTTGTTAANATGCAATATCATCCTTTGGCTTGAAGAATGCCGCGGTAAGGATAATTAATTTACGTAAATATGCTTGTTAATTTGATATGGAAATATTTGATGAGTTAGGCGAATTTATATCTTATGCATTCTATAATAGTTTTATACTTATAGCTTTGTATTTTTATAACGGGTTTCCCAAAAGTGTCTGTAAAGTTTGATGTTGCTCTCATCGTCAAACCTAACATTTTCCTGTTTAGTTGTTTCTGTTTTGTGACGGAAAGTGAGTTTAAACAATTGCTAATTATTTTCTTAAAGGTAAAAACACTTTAGAATGTATCTACGTTATTTTTCAAGTGTATGGGTTGCACCGAATTTGTCCAAATTTGAATATTTGTTTTTACAACCTTAGTAACATCATTATAAGGCAAGATGAAATAAAGTAAAAAAGTAACTTACCTATTAAATTAAAGGTAAACTTGCATAATAAAAAAGAGTTCATTTTGTAGTCAAGTTTCATTAATTTTCAGTTAAAAATGAAACTCCATAAACTCATGTGTTGGCAGAGCTGAGTCTCGACTAACTATGCGGATGCGATCTGTTTGTCACTTCTGGGGGCAACGCGTGCTGTAACTTAGCAGGACGATGCGGGCGTGGCAGTCCTTGTTGCACAATACGCACACAAATGGGCTTGCAGTCGGGGGATGGCGATTAACGCTTTTCGCACACTTCTCTATTTTGAGTTGCATGTCCGGTCCTGCTTTCCTCAGCTGCCTTGATACCTCTGTGTATTGACTGTCGCCAGGAGGTGCGATCCTCGGCAAGAGTCTCCCATGTTTCTGCTGTAATGCCGCAGGCTTTGAAGTCCCTCTTGCAGGCATCCTTGTACCTGAGGGCACGGCGACCCACGGGTCGCGTGCCAGTTACAAGCTGACCGTAAATGACGTTCGTTGGAAGGCGTCTATCCTCTTCCTTGAGTCATCAATGGTGAGCAAGTCATCAGAGATCCCAGGGCACATGATTCTCACATTCCAGCTTGCAAAGCGAAGTACTGGAGACTTCTTAGGAGTTTTATGTGTTTTTCCTGAGAAGTGGTTTCCATCCGCTTGTCGTGCATTCACACTGAGCTCCAAGCACCCATTGAAGCAGGCGGATGTTGGTGGGTCAGCATTTTAGTGACCGGGGATTGTCCAGCTTGAGACGGGCGCTATGCTGACGAGTGAGACATTGCGGTCTCTTCCACCATCGGAGTCAGTCCGTGGCGTCCTAGAATGTTTTTAACAGCGTAAAAGCGTAGATTTGCTTTATTTATGATAAGCATATCAAGTTTTACTTACTACCAGTGTTTTGGTAATTTATGTAGCCTGTGTTACATTAACATTATATTCAATTTTTATTCTCAAATTCATAATCCGTCGCATGAACAGTTTTTGGTACATACGTCAAGGAAAAAATATTAGAACTTTCAACCTGTTTTTATTTTCATTATTTGTCAGTTGGATTTCTTCCGTGTACGAGAAAAATAGAATAACTAAGCGGAAAACTTAGATATCGGCTTACAGTTCACAAATGTTTTTAACACTTGAAGTATTTCAAAATCTTGTTTACCAACTTTAAAGATGCTCTTTGTTTTGTTTTATTTTTTCCGGCAAAGGGCATGTTATAAAACTAATGTGTTTTAAAAACAGCGGGACGTTCGCATGGTTCTAATTATGCGATACTATCATCTTCTAATTCACGCGGGCGTTAACTCATTTTATGAGTGTACTGTTGGAAGTTAAAACCGTGATGTCCAACGGACCCTTTTGGGTTTACACTTGATTATTTGGACACACAGGCATGTTACTATTTTACATCAGTGAATAGTTAACGCATCTATTTAAAGGTGTTATTAGTTTGATGTTTAATATTAACATAAAAAATAAAGTTGTAAATTCATTTCGCGAGTGTATAGTTTGCAATGTATATTATCTCCTCGCGTCGAACCTCCATGTCGTTTGGACATATCCCCATATAATTTCCCGAATATTTCGACATATCGATTGCTATAATTTCGAGTATCCGTATTTATACTTTAGCCACATACACATTTTATAATTTTAAACATATATTAACATTTTACCAGCAACGTAAAGATAAACCTATGGAATTCCTGCCCATGGAGCGTTGAACAAAACTACCACATCTCATGCGTTGAAATTAAGATAGCAATAAAATGTATTCCACAATAATTTGGACAAACTTCGAACCTTCATGATTGGCTTCGATTGAGTCCCAAGTATTTTGCAATATATTTATATTGATATTTAAATTCCAATTTTATGTAAATGTTTGCAACAACTTCTGTATAAAATCGAGAACGGGTTAATTTTGTGGATCACCATATGTGACAACTTTATCGAATAACCTTATATTTTTTAACATCCGGTCAATAGTGTCAGCTTTTAAGTTTGGTATTATTTATGCGTCTAAAAATAAAGACGAGGTTTTAGTTATAGTCCATGTTTTTTTTAGAGTCTAATTAACACATATTCATATCGAATATTCGGGCACATATTTAGGCAGGATTATCTGGTTGTAAATTACACAGAGAAGAAGAGGTTATAAAATGCAAATCTAGTGGTAGAATAACTTCAGTTTATCTTATCGATGAACGGACGTTATGTCATTTGATATTAGTTACTTCCTCATACTGCAAGGCGGCCATAAGTCCCTTAATTTGGTTGATTGTATCAAGGGCATATACAAATTCATTTTCTCATATTACGCACTATCCACTCTCCACCAATACGATACATGTATTCAATTGCTTCGTATGGCGGACACCATACTTTCACTTTGGTAAGAAAGTTAATAATCAGTCAAAACAAAGATTTACCTGGCGTAGAACACATCCAATACAAAAGGCTAGGCTGGATCTATTTTTAACCACATCTGATTTTTTGCAACACTTTAAATCCACTGAAATTCAACAAAATCATCAATCGGATCACTCGATAATTACTCTAAACAAAACTAACTTTGAGCAATTTTTCTCATGAATCAGGTCGTTGGAAACATAATAATTTTCGACTGTCAGATATTGTGTAAATACAGGAAATAAGCAAAAATATGATGATATTACACTTCAATACGCACAAGCCATTTACAATTATCAAAATATTAATTGCTGACAGCGAATTACAATTTACTATAAGTGATCAACTTTGTTTAGAAACTCTTCTGATGGAACTAAGAGATATCTCTATTTTATAACGGTCTTATATAAAATAGGAAACACAACTTAGAAAATTTGAAAATTGAAATAAAAATATTCAGAGCACACAATTAAAATGATGAATGATAAGGTCCAAATTTCAGTAGAATTTACAAGGTGAAAAGCCATCTAAATAGTTTTGCAGCCTAGAAAAAAAACAATGCAAAAACAAAAACAATATATAAATAAAAATTGAAGATGAAAGTGAAGTAACTGACCAAACATGTATCCTATATACAATAGCATCTTATTATCAGGCTCTTAATAAGTAAAAACAAATCTTGTTGTGAAGAATTGAATAACTATGTAAAAGGAATAAATTGTCCAAAATTAAACCAGGCTGAGTCCATTTCAATTGAAGGTATCATCATCTTAGAGGAAGCTTCAACAGTTTAAAAGAAAAGTCAAATAATAAACGCCCAGGAAGTTTTGGCTTCAATGCAGATGTTTATAAAATGTTCTGGAAAACAATTGGTTCCTTTGTTGTCAGATCCTAATATGAAGCTTTCAAGTGTGGAAACTTATCTTTAACACAAACTCAAGCTATCATAACCTGTATTCCAAAGGGGGATAAATCTAGGTTTTTATACAAAATTGGCGCCCTTTGAATCTTTTGAATACTGTTTATAAAATTGCCTCTGAAATAATAGCTAATAGATTTAAATTATTTATGGACAAGTTAATTCATAACGACCAGACTGGTTCATTAAAGGGAGATACATAGGTGAAAATACAAGGTTAATGTATGACATAATGCACTTTGAAAAGTCTTTCGATTCATTATCGTGGTCCTTTGTACAAATAAACTCTCTTTATTTTTTGTCCAGACATAAAGCGTTGGTTTCAGATTTTATATAAAGATTCGGCTGTTTCTCAATGTGGTTACTCATCTATTTCTTCCCTATTCAAAGGGGCTGCAGATAAGGAGATCCCCTCTCATGTTATATTTTTATCCTCTGTGCTGAGGTTTTGTCACTTGTATTGAGAGATAACAAGAATATAAAAGGTATAACAATACATGGCATTGAACATAAATTGTTTCAGTTTGCGGACGATATTACTATTTTATTAGACGGTACTGAACAGTCCTTAAATTAAACATTTACTGTTATACAAGATTTGGCAAATATTTCAGGTCTTAATGTTAATTTTGATAAAACAAATGTTGTATGGATTGGCAAGCTCAAGTTATATATAGTTCTTATACCATAACAACTAAATGGAAATTAAACTGGATGCAACACAGCTTTAAAATGCTTGGAATGAATTTCCATGTTGACATGTCAAAAATATTTTAAATAAATTACAATGAAAAAAAAATGTTGAAATGGAAAATATCCTGAAAAATTGGAAAAGTAGAATTTTAGAACCAATGGAAAGATTGTTATTGTGCAAATACGTATTGTGTCATTATTCAATCACTTGTTCATATCACTTCCTCACCCACCCAATACCATTTTAAATTCAATAAAATCTTCTTTTCTGACTTTTCGTTTCGACGGGCATAGTAAAATAAAGTTTACAAAAATAGTAAAAGAATATAGTGAAGGAGGTTAAAAAATGATAAACGTGGATGCATTTATTCCAGCAATGAAACTTACCCGGCTACAAAAAATTCAATCCTTAAGAGGAATTTGAATATATATCACACAACTATATTTTGATACTTATTATGTTTTTAATTGCAGTTATCATTATGCTTTAAATATATCTAACATAATTTTAAACCCTTTTTGGATAGATGTTTTTATAAAGATTCTTACTTTGTTTTTGTAAATTAGAAGTAAAAGCAGAAGAATTGTTGTATTTTCCACTTTTTTATAATCCAAATTTATTGATAGGAAAAAACGTGTTTTCTTTTATTATTGGTTTGATGCTGGAATTCACTGTATAGGTGATATATTAAAAAATATGATCTTCAGTTCTGTTGATGAATTAAATGAAATGTAGAATTTGAAAATAAATTTCATTAATTATATACAAATATAGGGGTGACAATAGCAATAGATAAATTTGTGAACAAATATTGTATACTCTATCCTTCCCTTAAAATTATCAAACCCTTTTTGCCCCCATATTTACAACTAATGGAACCTGGTACTAAAAGACTTTACAATATTGTAAATACACAAATGAAAAACCTTCAGTTAAAGAAAACTGGGATAAAAACTCATTACCATAATTAATGAAAATGAATGGAACTGCATTTTTGAACTACCCTTTTTAATAACAAATGATTTAAAGGTACAGTGGTTCCAATACAGAATAATGCATAGAATACTTGGAACAAATAGTAATGTGGACAAACTGAAAATACTGTTGATCCGTCATGTTCTTTGTGCAAACAAAGTGAAGACAATTTAGAACATTTATTCTGTGTGTCAGATATCTAAAGCATCAATCGATGAGATATTACAAGGACAATTGTTCCCTTTCATGAATAAGACAAATTTTCTCCTTGGGTATTTAACGAAGTCAGCTAGAGCCATAAATAATGTTATTTTTCTTTGTGAAGCCATTCTTATACAAGTGAAAATGAATACATTCATCTCAAACAAAAGAGGAGCCAAGAAATACATAAAGTATGAATATGATAGTTTAAGAAAAACATCAATTTCAAAAAAATAGTTATTTGACAGTGAATGTGAATTGTTTAATACCATTGTAGAACAAACTTAGTATTTAAATGTAATGATTATTGTAGTTCTTTACAGCTTTGTACAAATACTATTTTTAACTCAAATAACCAACCTGCTATCTTTAAAGAAATTAAAAGTAGGACATATGTGTCATAAATCACAATTACAGGTACCTTTTTTGTCTTTTTCAATGCCTTTTTTTTCATCTGAATATGCAGAAACTATCTGCTTATTACAATTTATACATACTTAAAATATCTATACATACTGGAAAATGTCTTTTTTTTGTTACATGTACCTATTATCATCTGAATATGCAGTTACTTTTTTTTAGAAATGTGTTATGTGTGTTAATTGCGTGTTGATTGTTCTACTCGCAGAACGAGTGTTGCTGTTCATCATGAAAAGAGGAGCAGTAACAATATGGCTTACGGTATGTTCATTTACATATCCATGCAACACCAAAACTCCATAGCCATCAAAAATCGATGTAAATTGCATATATCACAACATATTCCTTGGTAGAGATATTAAACTGATATGTGTTTGCCTACAACATAATAACATCGCATAGAAATATATGTATGTTTAATATCACATTATAGAATTGATTTGTTCAAATTATGTTTCTGTCTTTATTATATAAATTATATATTATACATTTTATTATATAAACAGACAAAATTGTGGTGACTCTATAAAGTGTCATCACTATTTTAAAAATGTATATTCATCTATTTAGTTCAACCATACTATAATAACAACATAGACCGAATCCGTTGTAAAGCAATACACTAGAACATCATACTACGTAGTCAAAGTCAGTAAAAAAACAAAAACGGATATCCAACAGTCTTCGTACGGTAGTTTATTTGTTATCTGTAAATAAGCACTAATTATTAACTGCTTTTAACGTTCCAGCTTAATTAAAAAACTATAAGTACGATTTAAATCTACAAGTTTCTTTCTCAGCTTTGTGAAAGATTAATATAATTATTCTTATTGGTTGAAAAGCATATTCCTTCCAATTTTAGCTGTTTTCGTTCTGGTTCGATCTGTCCAATCCTTTTTGATTCCAAAAAGCGTGATTTAGGTACACTACTTTCTTGCAAAAATAATCAGTTTTGTTTTAAAGGCACACACAATATGCCATAATGGAAAGAAACCATTTTTATTTGAATTTAACAAATATATAAAATAAAGTATTATCATCGATTGATAATTAACATTTTCTCCGAATCAATGAAATCGAATATATTTTATTTTTAGTTTATTGTTCAAATTGTGTGACCTAGCATTGTGAAAGAAAATTAAAATCACAGACATACTGCTTGCAATGAGAAAGTTCTGTTATTGTGGCGAATATAAAGGGATCGTCCATTAAATATATACTTAGAGAAAATAATTAAGAACATTAGTATATCAACTTGAGATAGAACATGTAATAACAAACAAACTAAATGTTTGTTATACAAATTTACTTATTAGTGGCAAGGTTCGCATCATGATAATTTTTAACCGAATAAATTCGAATACTGTGCAAATAATCAGATGTTTATGAAAATAAGAAAAACAGCTGCTCACCAAAAGCACTAGGAAGTATACACACACTGTTTTAAAAGTTTGATTTGGAGGACGAAGTTTATATTTTAAATAATGTCCACACACAAAAATACTTTATTGTAAACTTCTATTAAACATGTTTACTAGACATTTCAATGCATGTTATACCGGTTTATTCTACAATTTTATGTACAATTTTCATGTTGTTTAATATCTTGCAAATGTGTTTTATGTTTTTTTTTTCGAAATTTTTACGAAAACAATTTGCCAAGTACATTCTTTTTTATTACGCATCTTAGGCTGCGATAGTAGTCGTTGGCATTTCTACCGCAACAACAGAGAACTCTTCCACATCAACAGAATCCACCAGTTCTACGACAGTAACCACCAGTCCTACGACAGTAACCTCCACAACTAAGACAGAATCCACCAGTCCTACGACAGTAACCACCAGTCCAACGACAGCAACCACCAGTCCTACGACAGAAACCACCAGTCCTACGACAGCAACCACCAGTCCTACAACGGTGACCACCGCAAATCCGTTAGGTAAAACTAAAACATATAACCTTAAATTAAATTGTAATTAATTATGCATATGTATCCTTGTTACAAAGGCCACACTATGTATATGGTACCAGCATATACCTGCGTATATAAACACTATATTGTACACGCAGGTATACTATAACGCTGGGCATACTTGTTTTTTATTTTGCACGTACGGTTGCATACGTTTGCATGTTAGCTGGTTTAGGTTGAGAAAGTATGAAGCTTTAGAGTATGCATTAGTATTCACGCAAAGGCGAAAACCCACGTACACAAACTGGTGTATATTGTCTAATTGGACTTGAGCAAAAAAATCGTCCCCGTTAATGTACGTACGTTGGTAGTGTCTGCGTAGATGCATTTTTGACCTAATTCATCTGTTGCGATACATTTTGTTCGCCATTACATTTTAAAAATGTTAAAAACTTTGTTTCGTTACAATGTGTTTCTATACATACATATAAACAAATTTAAACTTCTTTGCTAAGCGTTCGTTCATCAACTGGCGTTAAAGACGCGAGCTGTCGATTTGTGATCAACTAATTTGAATATTTAGTTATCAAAATGTCAGGTCTGTCATAATTTAACGAGATAAATTTGTTCTTACAAAACAATTTTATGATATTGGTTATATATGAAACAACCCACAAATATTCGCACGACTTTCAGACAATCCAAATACGCCTTATTTAAAGGCTTCCACAGAGACTCTCTTCCTCGGTGTCAACATATATCGTAATCTCCGACATTCCATGATAATTCCTATAAAAAAGGATCCAAAGGACATCTTACTTTGTAATTTTAAGTTTTGAATTCTGCTTATTTTATCAATAATGTGTGCTTATTATTCTGATACATCAATATGTGTTGTTTCATGTTATTGATAGTAAAAAGAAATTACGTCAGTTACACATTGTGGCATGATTTACAGTATGTGAAGCTCCACACATTCCGAACGGAAATCATACAGAAAAGAACTACACGTTGGACGCAAACGTTACTGTACAATGTAACCACGGGTATAAACCGACCGAGATTCAGACAATCACCTGCACGAACAATGGAACGTGGTCAGGGCACACAGCATGTAAACTTATAGGTAAGATGTTTCTGGAAATTAAATCTAAATACACAGTGAAGAACAACATGGTTGTTGTTTTGTTATGCAAGTTTGGTTTAATAGCCACTCATTTTTACCTGATAATCATTCGCATTAGCAATGTGGCACACTCCATACGGATCAATATTTGTTTCTCCATAAACTTTGGTAAAAAGAATCAATTTTTTAACGATGTGAATTTGAAAGAAGGGGCCTTAAACCTATTTGGTTTAATGAAAACAACAACGAACAATACGTGATGGCAATTTTGTTAATGTAGGCAGCGTTTTCTTAATGTTTACTTAATCCGAACTTCGTTAGTTGTATAAACACCACAGTAGATGATGTTGCACTGATAATCAAGTATCAAGTTTTTTCATACAAGTTTTTACAGACACATGTATAGTTATATTAAGCGAACGCGATCATTTTTGGAGATACCAATATTCTGCATTCCGCCAGTAATCACTTAGTTTTATATATTTACCTAACACGCGATCATAGCACGGGGGCTAATTCATTCTTTGATTGTATAGGTTATGTTGTGAGGTATTAAAATCCATTTACATTAGCCTCTAAATGTTATTAAATTGGCAGATTGAAAAGTAGAGAACTATATATTTTTTTTACATATGTTTGTTATTTAAACAATTAGTCTTTCAAAAAAAAACGTTGATGCATTTGTGCTATGTATTCCGTCCTTTTCCAAATTATTTAATTATTCAGGAATTGAAAGTCACTCGAACCAAAGTTATTTCTACACCTCCACAAATTTGTATCCCAAATATTTAAGGATAAATTCTTTTTATCATTTAGCAACAGTAAAATAGATATGCTTGTGAAGATTGTAGTTACTTTGCGCGATTGATATGTACTTAAAGAGAGGATCATTCTGCGTGCACATTCAGTCTCAACAATTTAACTGTGGTCTAAATTAATCATGAATGAATTATTATTTCAAGCTAGTATATCATGTCGGCATCATGCCATTTAAAGTTATGTAGAAATTATATCAATAATAATAGATTGTCACATGATTTACAGAATGTGGAGTTGTAAACATCACGAACGGACCTCATATAGAAAATTACACGATGGGCGCGAACGTTACTGTACAATGTAACTACGGGTATAAACCGACCGAGAATCATGTTTAGTTATATTATAAGAACGCAATCCTGTTTTGGAGATAACGATATTCTGCATTTCGCCAGAAATCATTTAGTTGTATATGTTTATTATACCAATGTTCATAGCACGTGGGTTTATTCCTTGTTTAGTGTTTAGTTCTGTATGATAGTGTTGTGAGGTATAAACATTCTTTAACATTTGCTTTTGAATGTTATAAAATTAGCAGACTAAATAGGATAACGCCTATAAATCATTTAAACAATAGTAACAATAGATATTCTTGAAAAGATTGTAATTACTTTGCGCAGTTGATATGTACTAAATGAGTGGATCATTCTGAGTGCAAATTCAGTCTCAACAATTTAACTGTCTTCTTAATTAATCATGAATAAGTTATTATTTCAAGCTAGCAGATCATGTCGGCATCATGTCCTTAACAGTCATGTATACATCATATAAATAATGATAGATTTGCGCATTGTTTACAGTCTGTGGAGCTCCAAATATCACGAACGGAACCAATATAGAAACTAACTACACGATGGACGCAAACGTTACAGTACAATGTAACTACGGGTATAAACTGACCGAGAATCAGACAATCACCTGCCAGAAAAATGGAACGTGGTCAGGGCACACAGCATGTAAACCTATCGGTAAGCTGTTTCTGGAAATTAAGTCTAAATGCACCATGGAAAATAATATGACCGTTGTTTTGTTATGAAAGGTGTTCTTTTTGGCACGCATTTTTAACTAACTATCACACATATTAGCTAGCAGATCATGTCGGCATCATGTCCTTAACAGTCATGTATACATCATATAAATAGTAATAGATTTGCGCATGATTTACAGTCTGTGGAGCTCCAAATATCACGAACGGAACCAATATAGAAACTAACTACACGATGGACGCAAACGTTACTGTACAATGTAACTACGGGTATAAACCGACCGAGACACAGACAATAACCTGCCAGAAAGATGGAACGTGGTCAGGACACACAGCGTGTGAACTTATCGGTAAGTTGGTTCTTCATATTTTATCAAAATAAACTGTGAACAACACACCTTGTGCATATTTAATAGAGACGTTGGATCTTATATTTTTTTTAATTATGTACATGCTTTTAATTGTTAAATATTTCAATTTTCAAGATATGGCTTTACATGATTTTGGTTTGAACATGTTTCGAACGCAAGCATATTTGGAGAAACTGATAGCGTACAATCTACCAGTAATCACGTGGTGTTATATTTGTACTAAACGTACGGTCATACGACAGGGTTAATATACTCTTTGATCAGATATGTTATTGGGGTGAGGTATAAGAGCCTTTAATATGAGCTTGTTTTTAAACTGTCGGACTTAATTTTAGAGACAAACACATACAAAAGAAATTTTCTTTTCTTAAACATTTCGCATCAAACAAAAGTATTGATTCTTTTTGTTTGAGCCTTCTCTTAACTATTTTGTTACTCAGTCATTACACGGCAATTGAACCAACGTCTCTTATTAATTGTTGCGGGTTTTCGGGAAGATTCCTATTAAACAGTCAGATTAAGTACAATAGATGACTAACTAGCAGATCATTTTCCATGAAAATTTAGTCTTATCAATTAAGCAATCGTTTTCCTATTTTACTTTTATTATTATAATTATTGTATGATACACCGATATTTGTCAGCATCGTGTCAATGAATATAATATAACTCTTATGTTATTAATTCTTTGCCGCATAATTTATATAGTGCGTGAAGCTCCAATCACCACAAGGGCAACACCTATAGGCAATAACTATAATAATGACGCTACCGTTGCTGTAAAATGTAACTGCGGGTATAACTACAATACAGAATCGCGCACTAAATTGACTGACATTAAAATGGAGCATGGTCAGAACACGAAGCATGTGCATATATTGATACGTTAGTTCTTTGAAATATGTTTTAAATACATCGTCAACAAGAACTTTGTGTATTTGTTTTATACGTATGACCTTATAAGTGTTTTAATAGACGTCTTAATCACAAATATATACAAACATTTTGAACGTTCGTACCCGTAATGTTTAGGTATTGTATAGACATTCCTTTGCAACTAATAATCTAACATGAATTGATCCTGCGACACATAATGAAGGAAACACTATTATGATGACCTTAAATGACGGCAGTTTTTGTTTATGAGGGCAGCGTTTGTTTTCTTTTTTTTACTTAATCTGAACTTCGTTAGTTTTATAAACACCACTATAGACTATGTTGCATAGGTATTCACGTATCATGTTTTTGTAGACATGTTTTTGCAGACACATGTATGGTTATATTATGTGAACGCAATTATTTTTGGAGATACTGATATTCTGCATTCCGCCAGTAATCACTTTGTTGTATATGTTTATTAAACAAACGATCATAGCAAGGGGTTAATTCCTTCTTTGATGATATATTATATTGTTGTGAGGTATGCAACATCCTTTAACATTATTATTTGAATGGCATTCAATTTGCAGACTGAATAGAAGAAAAAAAAATAAACAATGCATATTTCTGTTATTTAAACAATATGTCGTTCAAAAAAGAGCGTTGATGCATTTGTGCTATTTATTCCATCTATTTTCAAAGTATTAAATTATTCAGTTATTAAAAGTCACTCGAACCAAAGTGATGTCTTCATCTAAACATATTTGTATCCCAAATATTTAAGGATAACTCATATAAAACAATTATCAACTGTAAAACAGATATTATTGCAAAGATTAAATTACGATTGATATGTACTAAAACGTTTGTATCATTCTGCGTGGAACTTCAGTCTCAACAATTGTACTGTCTTCTGAATTAATCATGAATAAGTTATTATTTAAAGCTAGTATATCAAGTCGGCATCATGTCATTGAAAGTTATGTAGACAATATATACATACTAATAGATTGGCGCTTGATTTACAGTCTGTGCAGCTCCAAACATCCCGAACGGAACTCATATAGAAAAGAACTACACGATGGACGCAAACGTTACTGTACAATGTAACTATGGGTATAAACAGACCGGGAATCAGACAATAACCTGCACGAAAGATGGAACGTGGTCAGGGCACACAGCATGTGAACTTATCGGTAAGCTGTTTCTGGAATTTAAATCGAAATACACCGTGAACAACATACTTTGGGCATATTTGGCAGAAACGTGTGACCATATATTTTGTTTTGATTGAATTGGTTGTGAATCCATCGCATATAACCGTTCCTTGAACGTGCGTTCCCATGATTTTGACAGTTGTTGTTTTAAGCCCCGCATTCTTAACATGCGGTAAATGCTGTCAAAGCTTGAATGATGGCAAATCCAAGATAAAGCCTTAAATGTAGTTGATTTAGAGAAAACAACAACACCGGAGAATATCACCCCGCAGTTATTTAATGTGGGAAACGTTTGGTTAACATTTACTGAATCTAACCATCGTTAGTTGTTTAAACACTAAATAAGTAATATTGCATTGTTTACACAATTTTCCGTTGGGCAGACATATTGTTTCCGTCACATTATAGTTATATAATGGGAACGCACTCTTTTTGAGATGCTGATTATTATATCATCCGCAAGCTATCATTTACGTTTATATGTTTACTAAACGAATCGCATACCACGAGGTTAATTCGTTTTGTTTATATATGATTTTGGCGTGAGGTATAAACAAGCCTTTAACAGTAGTTTTTGAGTTGTATCAAACTGACATACTGAATATTAGAGAAATACGTATGAACACGTATTCATTTAATTTAACAAATAGTCTTTAAAAAAACTTAGTTAATGTATTTGTGTTATTAATTGCTAACTGTTCCCAGTAATTTCATCTTCAAGTGATTGCCAATAGCTCGCCCCAACGTCATTCAAACAACGCTGCGTGGTTTCCCGATGTTTAGTTAAAAAATCTAGAACTAAACTATGATACGTGATAAGTACAAAGTGAATGTAAATCACCCAATGTATAATATATCAGGCATTTAAGGATATATCCGACACACAATTCCAGCGATATTAAAAAAGACATATTCGTTAGAATTGTCATTAACGTGACTGAGTGATATGTACTAAACGAGCGGGTCATTTTCGTGTTAATGCAGTCTTAACAATTTATCGATCTGTTAATTTTGTTATGAATACTAAATATAAATACAGCGATATTGGTCTGCCTCATGTCCTTCAATGTTATGTTAACAGTATATCAGTAATTAATTGCCGCATGAATTGTTTGTGTTCGGTGCAGCAAACATTACGAGCGTAACACACATATGCAATAACTGTACTAGGACGAAAACGTTTCAGTAAAATGTAACCACTGGCATAAACCAAAAGAGGAACAGGCAATAACCTGTATGAAAAATGAAAATTTTAAAGATAGGGCCTTAAACGCGTCTGTTATAAAAAGGTAGAATGAACACTATCAGCCGGCAGTCATGGTTATGATATAGTTATATTATGCGAACGCACTCTTTTTTTGAGATACTGATTATTATCTCATCCGCTAGTAATCACTTACTTTTATATGTTTAATAAACGAATGGTCATACCACGAGGTTAATTCTTTTTTTTTATTTGATATCATTTTGGCGTGATGTATAAACAAGCCTTTAACAGTAGCTTTTGGTCATTTGGTAAATGCTTACTGAATTTCGTTAGATTTACAAATAGCGCAGTATCTTAAATTGCGTTGAGTACCAAGTTTCGTGTTTGGCGGGAACATTGTTTTCAATGAAATTTAAATTGTATGGTGCAAGCACAATCTTTTTTGGAGAACCGATATTCTGCATTTCGTGGTTTATCACTTCCAACGGAACTTTGATCGCAAATTACGCGACATATTTTACCTTAGCAATTTAAGGATCATTCATATAAACACTTTTAGCAACCGTGAAATATATATTATAGTTAGGATTGGCATTAATGTAAAGATTGAATTTATATTGAACGAGCAGATAATTCTCCGTGTTTATTACAGTCTAAACAAATTAACTGTCTTCATAATGAGTTACGATTACGTTATATTATTATTAAATGTCACTCTGCATCATGCCAGTAACAATTTAGTGAACATCATATAAATACTACAATGCCGCATGATTTACAGTGTGTGGAGTTCCAAACGTTACGAATGGAGATCATATAGGCAATAACTACACGATGGACGCACATGTTACTGTAAAATGTAACTACGGATATAAACCGACCGCGAATCAGACAATAACCTGCCAGAAAAATGGAACGTGGTCCGGGCACACAGCTTGTGAACTTATCGGTAAGCTGTTTCTGGAATTTAAATCTAATAATCATGTGGAAAACAAATATGTCATTGTTTTGTCCTTTAATTGTGTTTTGATTTCATTCTTGATGAAGAGCATTTTTTATAAAAATGTGTTAATAGTTCATACCCGTGATTATGAAACTTTTATATATGTATATATAGGCGCATGTTTACCTCATAATCAAACAAACACGCCGATTAGTTAATACAGTTCTTTGTCGCCATTTAATTATGTACATGCTTTTAATTGTAAAATAATTTCAATTTTCAAGACATGGCTTTACATGATTTTGGTTTGAACATGTTACGAACGCAAGCATATTTGGAGAAACTGATAGCGTGCAATCTACCAGTAATCACGTGGTGTTATATTTGTACTAAACGAACAATCATACGACAGGGTTAATATACTCTTTGATCTGATATGTTATTGGGGTGAGGTATACAAGCCTTCAATATGAGCTTGTTTTTAAACTGACGGACTTAATTTTAGAGAAAAACACATACAAAAGAAATTTTCTTTTCTTAAACATGTCGCATCAAACAAAAGTATTGATTCTTTTTTTGGTCCTTCTCTTAATTATTTTCTTACTCAGTCATTACAAGGCAATTGAACCAACGTCTCTTATTAATTGTTGCGGGTTTTCGGGAAGATTCCTAATAAACAGTTAGATTAAGTACAATAGATGTACTAACTAGCAGATCATTTTCCATGTACATTTAGTCTTATCAATTTAGCAATCGTTTTCATATTTTACTTATATTATTATAATTATTGTATGATACATCGATATTTGTCAGCATCGTGTCAATAAATATAATATAACTCTTATGTTATTAATTCTTTTCCGCATAAATTATATAGTGCGTGAAGCTCCAATCACCACAAGAGCAACACCTATAGGCAATTACTATAATAGTCACGCTAACGTTGCTGTAAAATGTAGCTGCGGGTATAACTACAATACAGAATCGCACACTAAATTGACTGACATTAAAATGGAGCATGGTCAGAACACGAAGCATGTACATATATTGATACGATAGTTCTTTGAAATATGTTTTAAATACATCGTCAACAAGAACTTTGTGTATTTGTTTTATACGTATGACCTTATAAGTGTTTTAATAGACGTCTTACTCACAAATATATACAAACATTTTGAACGTTCGTACCCGTAATGTTTAGGTATTGTATAAACATTCCTTTGCAACTAATAATCTTACATGAATTGATCCTGCGACACATAATGAAGGAAACACTATTATGATGACCTTAGATGTGTCTCCTTAAAAACAAAAACAACGGGCAATATCAGCCGTATGTCGTTTTATGGGGGCATCATTTGGTTTACTAATTCTCAGCATTCGTTAGCTGTACACACACCGTTGATTATATATTATTGTATTGCCTATCAAGTTTCGTGTTTGGCAGACACATTTAATACGGAACATTTATTGTTTATGGAGACAATTTCACACTTTCATGTTTTGAGAAACCGATATTCCGTATTCCGTTAGTCATCACGTAGGTGTATATGTTTAACGAACAGTTGCATAAATAGGACAGGTGCGTGCATAAGATCGTGAGCTATTATTACAAATTACTGAAACATGGCCGAAGGTGTTACAGATTAAAATGTATTATTTGATTAACATCTTTTGTCGTGAAGTATAAACAACCTTGTTTTTTAACGTGTGATCTTTATCTAACCGACAGGCTATGCTTAGGTGAATAATAAATAAACAACCACTATTGCTGTCATTTTAATAATTTAGCATTCCGCATAAAAGTGTAATCATTTGTATAATTAATTCCGTCCTACTCCAAATTTCATAAATGTGTCATTTTAAGAAGCTGAATCCATTTGCGAAAACTTATTACGGAATGAAAACATTTTCGCACCTTATCACCAACGCCGGCAAATCAATAATCATATTGTATTGAAGTAAACGCATATTCCGACGATGATGACTATTATGTATCATGATTAAATTGTATTGATATAAACAGAAAAAAAAACATAGTATTTCTCAATTGGTCATTTTCTCTACTTGAAATTATATATGGTATTTTTGGCATATATTACATATCGTTACTATAAAAAGTAACAAAATGACGTCGCGAGCGGGCCGTAATTCGTATCTTTCGGGTCAATATAATTTGTATTGGCCCGCTTACGCGGGCCGATTTTATATCAGAAAAGAATCGGATCGCGCGACGTCAACTTTAAAAATGGCGTTCACATTTAATCTTGGCAAACGGTGATAACTAAAATTTAGCCACACATCTTTGAAAGAATTGAAAATGATGCTAATAAAACGTAGCAAACAAGTGGAATAATTAAACTATCGATTGCAACTGAAACCGTACTGTTAATTAGATTAATGACACTCTTTGAAATTTAACACGAGTCATCAATGCACACAATTTAGTTACCGACACGCTTACCTCAATGACAACGTTAATCCAATGCTAAAAACAATAAAATAATAACGAAATGCACTTCATTTTTCCGTTCTTCCATCCATTCATCTACACATTTATTTTAAAATAAAAACCACTCTGTTGGTTCGAAACGTGTTTGTATCGAATGCTTACTATTCTGACCACCGATTTACATAATAGAATGTCAATGACCAGTCGGAGCGATTTTCTTTTTTCATTCCTATTGAAGTTTCCAATTATGCATGACATACATACAATCCGAAATACATTTTGGATTCGTTCGATACTTTAAACAATATTTTATTGTAAAATAAACCATCACGTCCGAATTTTTGTCCTTAAATCCAGAGTCTAGCCTAAACTTATGTGTTTCGTCACAGAAATTACGTTACACGAGATACGTCATAAATTGCGTAATCAATGGAATGAAAATAAAAGTACGGAAAGCTGGTTTTGTAATAAATGTTAGTGTGGAAACATAATAGAACGATATGTAATATAAACGACAACACACGACTGAGCTGTGCCGGACGTCTATAATCGGCCCTAGCCGCAAAATGGCCAAGGCTTTTTTCTGAAAGCTATATACAGACAAGATGTACATCAAAAGAAGATTATACCAGAACAACGTTAATTAAAAAAAAAAAAAACTTTTGTTTATTATAAAATGTTCGTAATAGATCATGACCCGGAGTGCAAAAATAACAACACTATATTTACAAAGCTTATTGCAATTATTCAAGATTGTCGAACACCATCCCCTATCGTCGGCGGTAACATGAAGATCAACTCAACCTACTTAAACGGAACGACTGAGATCACATGCTTCCCAGGTTACAATTTAACTGGTGGTAAAACCATTACGTGTCAAGAAAACGGAAACTGGACTAATCCACCCATGTGTGCGATGATAAGTAAGTTTATCTTATACAAAATGTATTTTTCTGTTTACTGAACGCTTACTTAAAAAGCTCAAAATATGGCAGATTTTGTTAAGTATGCGCCTCATATCGTTGTGGTGGACGTTCTTTATGTTACCTATAAAGTTCCGCTATACTTTATGATATTATTTTATATACTTACACCAAATATGCATGTAGGTTAATGGTGCGTATAAAACATAGCTTCGTACTTTTTTCCGCGTTCTTTATTATGTGTATTATTTTTTTTTTCTGTGAACTTTTTATTGAAGAAATGCACTAGCATAACAAGTGTGATGTATATTATTCCTTAAATAAACAAATTTTAAAATCATACATATTGTACATTGTTGTAGATTGTTCAGTACCCGTTCTTGTAAACGGAAGTGTAAACATCAGCAATCCAGTTCCTGCGAATGCAACAGTAGCGTTCACATGCAATCCAGGATTTGCCATGGAAGGGAATTCAACAGCTTTATGTAACACCACAGGGCGATTTGACAGTTTCCCGACATGCGCTCTAATAAGTAGGTTGTTTAGTAGTGCAGTATTTGATTCGCATCTCCATACGGTTTATGTATCGAATGCCAGCTCAGAAACACGAGGTTGATGCCTTCTGTTGGTAAATTTGTATAATATAATTTAGACAATAGCATTCAGTTGTAAGGGCTATTCTCTTATTTAGTTAATTAATTTACCAGCGAACAAACAATGGGAACAAACTCTTACAATCCTATTAGGCTTGTATGATNTATGCATATGACTTCTAATTGCAACTCTCAAGTGGATCCATCAAGTGTTTTTTTTATATAACACGGGAAGCGATATTCTAGATTATGTACAATATTGACTTGATTTGTTTGTACCCCAAGGTTGCACATCTTGTTAAATATCGTAAGTCGCACGACGAGACCTATATTGTATATTCATGTGTTGTTACTAATGTGCCATTTCCTCCCATAGACCAACGACATAAACTGATCGCGTTTATTTCAAT
>VMBQ01008862.1:0-33732 GCA_007657795.1 Dreissena rostriformis
GATTTATTAGTTGCTTTACAAATGTGACATTGATACATACCAAAACTTATCAAAATACACCTTTGTTCTCTATAAAACAATTCTGCAAAAAGTAGCATATCAAATCCATGTAAACTTAAATAACATGGCGACTCAGTAAATAATGCAAATGTTGATATCTAAGAATATTTTCCATCTATGACGAAGTATATTTTTAAAGATGTGATTACATTCCATTGAATACAAACNAGAATATTTTCCATCTATGACAAAGTATATTTTTAAAGTTGTGATAACATTCCATTGAAAACAAACTATAATTAAATTACTCCAAGCTAACCACTTGAAGTGGATAAAAGGAATCGTCGAAGAAAGTATACGATAGTGCATAATTCTTTTCAACTTGCTTTGTGATACTTTTTATTCCTAAGAATTCATGGCTTAGTGACAGTTCAGGTCAGAACCCTGGAAAACTTCAGAATACAAAATAATGTTTTTACTTTTAAAACAATTTTACACTTATGCCATATTTAAACAAGTATGACTAGNGAACTCATGGCTTAGTGACAGTTCAGGTCAGAACCCTGAAAAACTTCAGAAAACAAAATAACGTTTTTACTTTAAAAACAATTTTACACTTATGCCATATTTAAACAAGTATGACTGGATCCCTGATTGCACCATATATCTGATTTTGCACAACACTGCCAAAATGGTATTAAATGTGTCTTACTTTTAATGATATTTAGGGGCAAGAAGGCAAGATGTGATTTAACAAGAACTGAAAGTCTGTATCAAGCTTTTAAAGAAAATGTTTGTACGCCTAGGTTGGGGTTACGTGACTTGATGCAAGCACCTGTGAGTGTCCTGATATCACCTGTACTTCATAGAACAAAAAACAGAAAATATAATTCCAAAATATCATCTTTTCCATTATTTGATCTGGTCATACTTTTTTAAAGATGGCAATATTATTCATGCCAAATGAGCAACATATATGCATTACTAAATACGGATCAATATTTCATTTATTAGAATACAAGTACAATATTATTATTTAATTATGGTTCTTGCAAACTTAAGCAGACTATACAAATACAATATTATTATTTAATTATGGTTCTTGCAAACTTTAGCAGACTTTGTCATTGTTTTGAACAGCAAGCATATGTGTATTGAGTAAAAATAGTAAACAACTCTATCATGGCTATGTAGACAAAAGTATGGCTGCATATTTTTGAGTCCTGTGAAGAAGATATTTCAATCATGAAATCTGAGCCAGAGAAAAGAGATCAGAAGAACCGCATCTCAATCAAAGGTCTAGGAGTGTAATTGAGGTCCTCTCTTGAGATACTAAGTACTGGTTCTACCCAGAAAACAGACTCAATAGTGGCACAATAAGGGTTAAACAAAAAATAATAGGTTTTAAACTTAACATGAAATTGCACAGCCCATGTCCTTGCATGGGTTTTAATGATATCCAAATTGCTTTTCGAGCCTAAACATTGTCCCTTTTCATTCAGCGGATTATTAGACCATGGCTGTTTTGAACGTCCCATGGTTGGCGATTGCTCTGACGTGCCTCATTGTGGGCCTGACCGCTTTGTTGCTCAAGTGGTACCAGAAGTTTCGACGCAGGGTCATCATTTTGTGCAAGATTCCTGCCATGGAGACGGAGTTCCTGTTTGGAAACTCACGACAGGTCTTCCATAAAACAATGTATTATGTGATATTCATTATTGAAATAAGACATCAATCTTTGAATGGTCATCTTTTTGGTGATTTACTTATAGGAAATTGTGCATTTAATGTTTGTTTTAAATTTGTAATATTCTTTCTTTACCTATATAGTGTTATAACAGAGGGGGTAATCAGGTGATAGTCAAGATGGCGACGTCCATGCCGAGACAGGTATTTTTTGCTGTTTTAAACCCTTTATTTATTTTGTTTAATTTTTAAATGACACTCACTTTCCAGCCATATCAGTACGAAAGTTATAAGTGTTTATTTCGCCTTTACTCACTGCGAATTTTCTTAGTGGAGCTGTAATAAGGTCATCCTGTTAAGAAATTCTGCAGCGAGTAAAGTCGAGATATAGAGCGAATATTAATAGCCCCGTTAGGAAATAAACGCTAGTAACTTTCTTGCTGATATGACTGGAAAGTGAGCGGCTTTAAAAAATTAATAAAGGATATAAAACGGCGAAAAATACCTGTCTTGGCATGGACTTTGCCATACAGACTATCAGGTGATTGATTACACACTCTGAATAAGCACTTTTACAAAACTTTTTCATTAAAAGTGATTGTGTTTTTGAACATTTTCACTTTTTTTTTCAACTGTGTTCATGAATGCATGGACATGGTTTCATTTTATCCCAGAACATACTTTTTGACAATCTTAATTCCGGCGTCTTGAAGTATTTGTGAGTCTATAATGTATTTAAATACAATTAAAGGGCCTATCTTTTGAAAACAGATAAATTTGTTTTCAAAAGATAGGCCCTTTAATTGTATTTAAATACATTTGTACATACAAGCATGGACAAATAACATGAAAACAGCTTTAAGACAAACCAATTTTTTTAAAGTTGTACATTTATTAAATTAATTAAATATAGATTACACATTGGTCAGTTACCTGTTTATCTGATCGCGCCTATACTAATCTGTGTCTTTGTGTTTAAATAAAGTTAAGGCAATCGTTAACAGGAATGCCTCCCTGTATAAAATGTTTTTGTGTGGATTTATCTTAATTTTTCTTTTATTTACTTTTGGCTTTTTGACATTCCTCTTATCAAGAAAAATTTATTTACTTTCATTATTTCTCAAACTAAGTTGAGTGGATATGATGATTATCTCAAAATAATCTATGGTAGGTTCTAGTCGAGAGCCCCACATCTGGAGCGTTCCCAAGATCTTTAAAAAATGGCACCAAGTACTCGTCCTGCCCAAGACACTGACTCCACTGTCTTTATAGGCCTTACTAAAAGGCTTCATATGCCAGGGCTTTTTTTTCCTTCTTAAGCAAAGGTCTTATATAGGCCTCTTTCCCCAAGAAAATGACCCCTTCGCACAACATAACTTCTTTAAAATCATTATAAATAGGTTTAAAACTTAAAGCAATAATTCCTTGGTTAAGATGCCAGACCTTAGCGAGGCTGGCCTGGCATGGATGCGAGAAAACACTGACAAGAGACCGCTCATCTCTCTGGGCTGGATGGGACCTATCATCGCCATGGTGAACGTTGTCCACCCAGAGACCGTCAAGGTCATATTGAAAAGTTCAGGTACGTGACATTGTGTTACTCTTAGTCTTCTTTTATGTAAACAATTTGAACAGATAAAAAACACAATTCAAGTACACTTATTTTTTGCGCTTCAAAATTGACCCCAGCATTTCTTAATTTGACTCCTCAAAATTTTAGTCCAGAGGTCATTGACTCCTGGGTTTAAAAATCTATTAAAATCCCTGAGTGTATACCACCTTTTCTAGTGCCAGCCATAAACTATATCGAGGGCTTGGTGCAAAACTATTGTAACTTTTTTTTACAAAAAACACTTTTTTACATGAATGATGTTATTTTACTCATTACCTGAGAAAATATTGAGCCAATACTTGCAAGATAAAAAATAAAGGTCTTACTATAAAAAAATGTTGTATGTCACAAGGTTGCACTATGGATTATTTGGTATTTCATATTGTGTTTTTGATCTAATTTGCTGCATATGGTTGATTTGGTCAATATGCGCTTCTACATGCAAAAGAAAAAATGTTAAACAAAGATTTGGGTGATATATGCTATTGAATATCCTAAAGTGAGAAATTACTTGTTTATCATAAAAAAAGTTTAAGAAATAAGTTTGGTGGACCATCCATATTGTTTCCAGATGTTAGTTGTTAAAAAAAACACATTTATTTTGGTATAATACTTGTTATTATTAAATTGTGATACAATACATCTATGTAATCCAACCATTATCCACAAACATACTGTAACCCGCATTTCATGTGGCATAGTGGATATGGTGTCCGCCTAGCGACCGGGAGATCATGGGTCGGATCCCCACTGTGGGAGCGTTCTTTAGATCTCCCCCATAAACACCAAGACTTAGTACTGGTTCTAGTGCCAGGAAACGGACTCGAGAGCGTTTGAAATAGGCCTAAGGCTTTCGATGCAATCAAGTGAAAATAAATAGGTTTTAATTAAAACCCGCATACCATGTGTCTTCACTTGCAGCCCCGAAGAGCCGCAACATATATGGCCTCATTCAGACCTGGCTGGGAGAAGGCCTCCTAATAAGCAACGGAGACAAGTGGCTCCGTAGTCGCCGCCTCCTGACGCCTGCCTTCCACTTCGACATCCTCAAACAGTACCTAATCGTGAAGAACAGGGCATCTGACGTGCTTGTGGTATGTGACAGTATGTGATCAAATAGTACCTTATCATGCAGAATAGTGCGTTTTAGTGCTTTTGGTATGTTACGGTATATGGCGGTCATATGCGATAATTTGTGGCCCATAAGGTTGTATGGGACCTGAGTGACATAACATGACTGTCTATATGACACTTTATGTGGTGGTTTGACATCTCATGTGGCCATATGTAACCATATAAGGCTNCCATAAACTATATCGAGGGCTTGGTGCAAAACTATTGTAACTCCATTTTTTTTACAAAAAACACTTTTTTACATGAATGATGTTATTTTACTCATTTCCTGAGAAAATATTGAGACAATACTTGCAAGATAAAAAATAAAGGTCTTACTATTAAAAAATGTTGTATGTCACAAGCTTGCACTATGGATTATTTGGTATTTCATATTGTGTTTTTGATTTAATTTGCTGCATATGGTTGATTTGGTCAATATGCACTTCTACATACAAAAGAAAAAATGTTAAACAAAGATTTGGGAGATATATGCTATTGAATATCCTAAAGTGAGCAATTACTTGTTTATAATTAAAAAAGTTTAAGAAATAAGTTTGATGGACCATCCATATTGTTTCCAGATGTAAGTTGTTAAAAAAAACACATTTATTTTGGTAAAATACTTGTAATTATTAAATTGTGATACAATACATCTATGTAATCCAACCATAATCCACAAACATACTGTAACCCGCATTTCAAATTTACTTTAAATTTCCTAGGATTTACTGATTGCAAATTTTGATAAGCTAGCTTGAACACTAGGCGACCAGTAAGTCAAAATCATTCAATGACTTTGACTAACAATTGATTACTATTTGCAGATTGTTTTTGACTTACAGAAAGTTGTCCTTTTTATCCTAGCGACCGAGAGATCATGGGTCGGATCCCCACTGTGGGAGCGTTCTTTAGATCTCCCCCATAAACACCAAGACTTAGTACTGGTTCTAGTGCCAGGAAACAGACTCGAGAGCGTTTGAAATAAGCCTTAGGCTTTCGATGCAATCAAGCTAAAATAAATAGGTTTTAATTAAAACCTGCATACCATGTGTCTTCACTTGCAGCCCCGAAGAGCCGCAACATATACGGCCTCATTCAGACCTGGCTGGGAGAAGGCCTCCTAATAAGCAATGGAGACAAGTGGCTCCGTAGTCGCCGCCTCCTGACGCCTGCCTTCCACTTCGACATCCTCAAACAGTACCTAATCGTGAAGAACAGGGCATCTGACGTGCTTGTGGTATGTGACAGTATGTGATCAAACAGTACCTTATCGTGCAGAATGTAGTGCGTATTATGTGCTGTTGGTATGTAACGGTATATGGCGGTCATATGCCATAATTTGTGGCCCATAAGGTTGTATGGGACCTGTGTGACATAACATGACTGTCTATATGACACTTTATGTGGTGGTTTGACATCTCATGTGGCCATATGTAACCATATAAGGCTTATTTGACTATATGAGATGTATGTGACAGTATGAGACTGTATCAGATGTATGTGACGGTATGAGACTGTATGAGATGTATGTGACGGTATGAGACTGTATGAGACAGCATGAGATTGAATATCGCTGTATGAGACACAAGTGATCTTATGTCGCTGTATGAAGTGATATGTGGCTGTACGAGACCATACGTGACCGTATGAGAGCGCATGTGACTGTATGTACCTGTTTATACTGTATGAGATTGTATCTTGAAACATGATAAAGTATGAAACCGAATGTGGCCGTATGAGATCTATGTGACTGTAAACAAGGTTTGTAACCTATATGGCAGAATGAAACCGTAAGTGACCGTATAAGAAAGTTTGATATCTTATGAGAAAGTATGATATTTTATATTGCCTCATGAGAAGTAATTGGCTAAAGATAACTGTATGAGATTGTATGCTGCGTCTTGTGTAGTTTGTCATCAACAATAAGCTTCAAAGGACATCTCCTTCTAAACCGCTCTTCAGATTTTCAAGAAACTAAACACAAATAATCTTTCTTCAACCCCTTTTTATGTCCCCCAGTCTATACTGGGGGACATATTGTTTTTGCCCTGTCTGTTTGTTGGTTTGTTTGTTTATTGGTTTGTTTGTTTGTTTGCGCAAACTTTAACATTGGCCATAACTTTTTTTAATATTGAAGATAGCAATTTGATATTTGGCATGCATGTGTATCTCATGGAGCTGCACATTTTGAGTGGTAAAAGGTGAAGGTCATCCTTCAAGGTCAAAGGTCAAATATATGGGTCAAAATCGCTCAAAAGGGGACATAGTGTTTCACAAACACATCTTGTTTAAAGTTGTTCTAAGTGTTCACAGGTCACATGATTTATATAGACTTATGAATAACTAAAACAAAGTGTTTTTCTCTGAAACTGCTAGAATCATGGACGTATTGTGTAGCATCATCCAGTGCTCCTCTACAAAGATTGATCAAATCGAGCCCCTGTACTCAAAACTGGCCATGGGCCAGGGGTCACACGATTTATATGGATTTTAATAGTAAATAACTTATGAAACTGCAATGATCAGAGGTAAAATATTTTGTTAGTAACATCATCTAGTGATCCTCAACAAGGATTGTTCAAATTTTGCCCCTGGGATCAAAACTGGACACATGATTTATTTAGAGTTATAAACAAATATTTGCTTAAACCGCAAGAATCTTTGGTTTAACATTGCCACTGTTCCTGTACTAACTTTGGTCATATTATGCCCCTGAGATCAAAACTGGCCACACCCCAGACGTCACATGATTTATATAGAGTTATAAAGTAAATTACTTTAATAAATCTTCTTTCCTGAAAATGGAAGGATCTTGTTTTTAATATTTGCTTTGTAACATTTTGTAGTGTTCCTGTACAAAAATTGTTAATATAATGCACCTGGGTCAAAAACTGCTACTTCCCATTATATTATAGACTTAGACTCTATATAGTTCATAAAAATAGCTTACACAGATATTCTTTTCTCAAACCACAGGTCACAGAGCTTTGATATTTGGTAGGAAACAGCAGATAAAGATCCTGTACAGTGATTTTTCAAATCATGCCCCTGGGGTAAAAACTGGCCACGCCGATGTTGTAACATGAATTATATAGACAAGGGTCAGGAACTTAATATTGTGTGTGTAACATCATATATTGATCCTCTACAAAGTTTGTTCAACTTGAACGCCTGTGTTAAAAAACGGCCACGACCCATGGGTAACCTTATTTATAATATACAGGGAGACTTATATAGTTTAATTATCAAAATATATGAAAAAAAAAAGGTCAAAAAGGTATAAGTTTGGAATCTAAAATCATACAGTATTTTTTTAGATCATGCCACTGGGTCATAATTCTTTTAAAAAGATTGTTAAAATTAAACCCCTGGGTTCAAAACTGGCCATGCCCCACACAGGTGAGCAATGTTGGGCCATCTTGGCTTTATTGTCCACACAGGTAATCAGGACGACACTTTTCACCGGAACTGGATGTTAGTTTGGAGGAGACTTCCTTGAAACAAAAAACTTCCTTAAATGCAGAAAGTGTCTTCCCTAATCACCTGTGAGGACTGCACAGGCTTATTTGGGACAACATTTTACGCACATGCATTAAATCCAGTTTTCCAAGAAAGAGGCTCATATGTTTAGTGTAGCCTTGTCATCTTTGAAACCAATAGGTCAATGTAACATCATGTAAACAAATAACTGAAGTGTCGGAATATTGTTTTGCTCACCATTTTGCAACTGTTCAATAGTTTATTTTTTATTTGGTGTTTGTTTGTTATTTGTTTATGTAAATGAAATTATTTTTTTGTACGTATGTAGTTAATGTTTATACATGAACGCTGTTGAGAAACTTTGTTTAACCTTTTACTTTCTTGATATTATGAAGTTTACATAAAAAATAACACCAATTCTTCTTTAACAAATATCAAAGAAGTCTTTGTGGTTGAAATAGTTTTGTAACGGTCCAATTTTCTCTTTCAATCACAGCAAAAGCTGAGCGGATATGCGGCAGACGACGTGTACTTTGAGGTGTTTTCTGACGTCTGCAAGTTCTCACTGGACGTCATCCTTCAGTGCGCATTCTCCTACCAGAGCCACTGTCAAACTGTGGGGTATGAACCCGTTCAATATAAATGTGTAAAACAGTCTGTATGATGCACATCTATACAAGCTATCATATATTTTTTATATGAATGAAAATAATGTTTGTTTCTGTCATTATATTTAGCATTTTGGAAAGTTTAGACAAAAAAAACATACTTGAACGAAACTGACGTGTTCAATCAACTTACTGAGAAGCTAGTTTTATAAGTTTTACATATGTGTCGCGTTCTGAGAAAACTGGGCTTAATGCATGTGCGTAAAGTGTCGTCCCAGATTAGCCTGTGCAGTCCGCACAGGCTAATCAGGGACGACACTTTCCGCCTAAAAACGGAAATTGTCGTCCCTGATTAGCCTGTGCGGACTGCACAGGCTAATCTGGGACGACACTTTATGTACATGCATTAAGCCCAGTTTTCTCAGAACACGACACATATTACCTTGGATTTTTCCAGATCTAACCAGCCTTATATCCAAGCGGTGTCTGACCTGGCCACTCTACTTGCCGATAGATTCTTGTGAGCACACTAGTTCTACTAATTTTATGTAAATCAATTCACCCATTTATGCCTAGTGGACTCTCCCATCCTTCTAAATTGGATCAATTTATTTTCAAAATTAGGTATGTCTAGTATATTTATTTCTATATTAAGAATATTTCTTACAGAAATACCTTTAAGCAAACAGCGAAGACCCTGATGAGACGCCGCATCATGCGGCGTCTCATCTGGGTCTACGCTGTTTACCAAGGCCTTTTTTCTAGACGCTAGGCATAAATGGGTTAATCGGTTTCACTTGGTGCATGTGATGGGCGTGTTTTATTATGATTATTTTAAATGTATTAGAGGAGGGGTATATAAAAATAGCTTTAAATAGATAAATCATTCAGTAGCATGTAAGTCTAGCTATTTTACAGTGTTATTGTTTAATAAACCATTTTTTATTTCTTTAGCTTCCAATCAGATTCAGCTTTTTTTCTTCTAGCAAATTCTGGCTGTATCCCGACTTCATCTATTATTTGACCGGGAACGGTCGCAAGTGGAAGCGCGCGTGCGATTTCGTGCATTCGGTGGCTGAGAAGATAATAGACGACAGAAGAAAGAAACTGGTACCAAATAATGTAGTTTTAACAGTTAAAGCAATTTAATCTATGGGATGCAACGGGAAGCAATTGTTTGTCGGGTCTGGTCGGGTATCGGTTGTTGGGTGGGGTTTAATGGGTTTACATGTATATAAACTTTTGCATCTTATTAACTGGCCTGCACAAGGGGATGTGCAATTAAAGCATGCACTGTTAGTAATTGAACTCACTCATTCATCACCAAGTATCTCTCACAATGAACCTCTCTCTCAGTCTTGATTGGATTAGTAGTCATTAAAAGATTAGTGTATGAGAATACCCTAGCTGTTACATAGGTAAAAAACATGTAACAATATGTATATCAATTACACTGTAAAATGTAAAAAAATAAAACAGTAAAAGTGAAAAAGTAGTAAAAATCATTACATTGGCTATTCAACTAATATTAAATTTGCAACAAATTTCAGTAGCAAAGTAAAAGTGAAAGAACATTAAAATGACGAATTTTCTTTTATTTAAGAATTAGCACCTATTTGTACTTTAAAACAATTTTGATTTTAACAGTAAATACATCTAATACGACTTAGTAATATTTAAAGCAATTATAAATAAGTAAATAATGTTTGATAAGATTTCACTTAAAAAGTTATTGATAGAGCAATTCAAGCATGTTATGTCAGCCCATTTTCGCAAAGCTCGATAAAGCAGTCACAATGGTAGAGTGTATATGTGAGTGTGCGTCAGAGCTCTCAGCACTGTAAATTTATCCTACATGGTGCAATTTTAAAGTAACTTTCAACAAATATTCATCATCATGAGACGAGGAGTTGTGTATAGCGCCCATCTTGCTACCTCAAATATTGAGTTCAAAGGTCAAATTTTGCCACAAAAGAGCTTGTTTTGACTGATACTTTGTCATTCATCATGCTATTGTTAAATTACCCACCACAAATGCCCATGACTGAGGAGAGGGCGTGTCAAGTGTAACACCTGATTTCCTACCTCAAAGGTCAAGGTCATACTTATGGATCAAAAGTCAAAGTTTGCCATAAATCATCATTGTACGCACTGTAACGTGGTCATTTATCTTGCAATTTTCAAATAACTAAATGTAATTGACCAACCTTGAGGGGACGGCATGTCACATGTAACATCCGTCATCATACCTATACGGTCAAGGTCAAACTAACTTTGAATTTCGCCATAAAACAGCTTGTCCGGACTGTAACATCATCATTCATTAATCAATTTTTTATAAAGTTAAGCACATATGTTTAAATGCACTTTGAAAATATAACCTAATGAACATAATGTTGCATACAAATTTCCGAAATTGGATTATCTACAACATTAAGAATGCAATAAATATTTCGGATTAAATTTTGCAAAACGACCAGCAAGTTCATGACAAAGGGAATACAATAATTTGCAGATATATTCGATCTTAGCTTTGACCAGGTTGCCTATAGCTTGATGGTAAACAAACTGATTTTATATTAACCATGTTAAAATATTCGACCCGAATTTTACTAGGAGGAACTTGAGCTAATTTGAATGGAACGAAAACTGCTGGTGTATGACTAACCGTTTTATCCCAAGTAAATGAGCCTTGTTCTGGGAAAAACGGGCTTAATGCATGTGCGTTAAGTGTTGTCCGGACAGTCCCGGATGACCATGTACAGCTTATTTAGTCTGGCTAATCCGGGGTAACACTAAGCACATGCATTAAGCCCAGTTTTCCTAGAACGCGGCTCAAATTTTATATTTTATGTGTCAGCTGCCAATGTGGCTAGTCCAGTTTGCTTGTTTAAAAACATATGTAATAACCCTTCACATTCATAATGAAATAACGAAATTGATCATGCAAAGCTATGTTACATTTAAGCATCAGTCATTGTATCGATTCTGTATGTTTACTAATGTTATGAATAGGCATACATATAATATCCATTTCAAAAGGTATGTTGCATGATTTATTCTGAACTGTGAATGTTCTAAGCTTGCAGCCAGAAATGAATAACAAATATAATTTCATGTGCCTTCCGCAGGCGGAAGAAGAAGAGAGTGGGGAACCAGTAAAATGCAAGGACTTTCTGGGTATCCTGCTCACGGCCAAGGACGACAATGGCACCGGATTGACACCGATGGAAATTCGAAACGAGGTCGACACTTTCCTTTTTGAAGGTATGTATGTTATAGTTGTTAGCTCCCTTTGACAGTAATATGCTAATTATTTAACAAGCCCAAAGGATTTAATCATTTAGATAATAAGTGAGGTCGAACGGTGCTTCACATGTCATTAAAACCATTGTCACCCATTGCTCCGCAGTTTTACACGAAGCCAATCCTAATGAGTAGTTATCGACGTTATGCTACATGATGTCTGACGTACTTGGCAGAATTATCATTTTAAAAGTGTCTACCGGTACTTCTTATATTTGTATATTCAAACACTCAATAAATTTTGCATCTGATGATAAAACTTGTCATGTGTCAATCCAACCAGAGACTCATTCATTAAGACTTCGTCCCAGTCCATAAGAAGGGTGAACCAGTTCGCACTACGTTCGTGAACTTTATTTTGATATTCGTCAGGTCATGATACGACCACGAGCGGCATTTCCTGGATACTGTACGAAATAGCGAGGCATCCGGAAGTGCAACGGCGTCTGCACGAGGAAATCGACGAAGTATATGGCGACAGAGCATCAGACGATGTCACATGGTACGGTTAACAGTGAATTTCGATAAAATAAACATGTACTTTGCTCTAGAATTGTCCACTCTGTTGACTTGTTGACCATTTTGGCTGACTGTGCATGCTTAACAGAATTATTTTGTTATAGCGATATTTATCGAATATTTGTTGTTTTCCGCAAATACTCTGAGAACGTTCGGAGTGACAGATATGTACTAAATAAGGCGATATAGCACAAAGTTCATTAGAGTGCTAATACCTGAAGTCATATCACGGCGGCTCGTTAGCGAACTCAAACTTTTCCTGGACAAGTCTATCCAATAAGAGCGGTTTACCAATACCAAGCTGCTATGCATCCGCTATTAACTGACAGCTATGCTACTTGAATCAAACCTGTGGGGAAGGGCCGTAGAAATACTGTCATGACCAGTCCCCTAAAAATTACCATGGCCAGACTCAGATTTGAACCCACGATCCCCTGATTCACAGGTCAGCATTCAGGCCCGGTCTGATGGAAAATAAAAGTTAATTTGTTTGAGAACAAATACCTTTTCGTTTAAAATTCCATAACAGACAATTCTTCAATTAATAAAACTTAACATTCTTCTCATCAAATACCCTTAATCTTAAACTGAATTTGGAATACCGTTTCTGCGTGAGTTATGCCTGTTGGGATGGCCGCATTATACCCAATTTATTGCCTGTATACACCGTTTGAAAAACCCCAAAAACCATTTCTTTTTCCTGTACTTTATACCTGTACATATTGGACAAATTATTAAACTATCCACCCCTCTCCACCCAGGGATGACCTCTCCAACATGCCGTATCTCACCATGGTGATAAAAGAGTCCCTGCGGATCAACCCGCCTGTGCCCTTTATCCAGCGGGTCACAGATGAGCCCATGAAGCTGGGCGGGTACGATATACCCGTGGGGACGAACATCAACATCATCCTCTACAACGTGCTCAACAATTCAAGTGTTTGGGAGGATTCTCAGGTATATCATTTCTATGGTCTCTGTTAGGTTTCACAAGTAGAATTAAGTATTTAATTTCCACGGTCTCTGTAAGGCTTGCAAGGTAGTTAAATTATATCATTTACATGGTCTTAGTCAGGTTTCACAGGTAGATGAAGTAAACCATTTCCTCTGTGTCTGTAAGGTTGCACAGGTTGAATAAAGTATATCATTTTAACGGTCTATGTACGGTTTCACAGGTAGATGAATTACATCATTTCAACTTCAACGGTCTCTGTTAGGTTGCACAGGTAGATTAAGTATACCATTTCCATGGTGTCTGTTAGGTTTCGCAAGTAGAATTAAGTATATAATTTCCACGGTCTCTGTAAGGTTTGCAAGGTAGTTAAATTATATCATTTCCATGGTCTAAGTCAGGTTTCACAGGTAGATGAAGTATACCATTTTCACGGTGTCTGTTAGGTTTCACAGGTAGAATAAACAGGGTTGCCAATTAACTTGAAAAGTCAGGGAAATTTGAATTTTGTTCAAGGTCAGTGAAAAGTCAGCGAATTTAAAAAAATGGTCAGTGAAAAATGAAATTTCAGAAAAGTCAGTGAAAAGTCAGGGAAAAATAAAATGTTGGGTTGATGCATAAGTTATTTAGTAGCTATGGCAGTCTTCAGGTATCATTGTTTTAGTAGATTCAACAGTATATTTTTTATTTGAAATGTTTTGACTATCTCTGTGTACATAAAACATTAACATGTGTAAAGCATGTTAAAAAATGTAAATTTATCTATTTTGCACAATAATGTTTGCCAAAGACCATGGCTAGTTGAAATAATCATTGGTACTAAGTTCTAACAGTTATGTACATTTATAAATAGATTTATTTATACTAACATTTCCCATTACCCATACTCATATGTATTCACCTATGCTTGTGTCTAGATGTTAAAGTATGATCAAAGTATGTAATGGATATTGTATATGGCCAGTTTTTTGTGTCATGTGTTGTGCTACTACTGTATTGCCATAACTAACATCACATTTATCTACCTATAGAAGTATGTTTTGTTCATAGATTTTGAAACATAATCATATTATGTGGTGGTTGAACATGCATAACTTTTTAATCTTTGGTTTTGTGGTATTTACTATAAAGCATTGCATTATGCATAGTTTAGTGTACAAGTAGTACTGCTTTGTTATTTGTTAAATATTTTATGTTAAAGAACAAAATAAACATTAAATGGTCGGATTCGGTCGGCTGTATGGGGAGGAGGAGGCTGAATATGTGGTGAAATTAGTCAGTGAAAACCAAGGTTTGGTCAGGGAAATGTCAGTGAAAAGTCAGGGAATGTTATTTCATCAGGTTGGTGGCAACCCTGATAAAGTATATCATTTCCACAGTCTATGTACGGTTTCACAGGTAGATGAATTACATTATTTCAACTTCAACGGTCTCTGTTAGGTTACACAGGTAGATTAAGTATATCATTTTCACGGTCTCTGTTAGGTTTTACAGGTAGATTAAACTATATAACGTCAATTGTCCTAGTTAGGTTTCACGTCAAGATAAATTACAATATTTCGACGGACTCTGCTAGGCTTCACATTTAGGTAAATAAGGCCGATTCCACTGTCTCATTAGTTTTTATTTATATTGTTTTGCACATGTCGGTCTGTTGGTAGGTCGGTCCGTCCGTCAGTCAACCAGATGGTTTCCGGATGATAACTCAAGAACGCTTAGGCCTAGGATCCTGAAACTTCATAGGTACATTATTCATGATTGGCAGATGACCCCTCTTGATTATTAGGTCAGTAGGTCAAAGGTCAAGGTCACAGTGACTTGACTCAGTAAAATGGTTTCCGGATGATAACTCAAGAAAGCTTACGCCTAGGATCATGAAACTTCATAGGTACATTGATCATCATTCGCAGATGACCCCTATTGATTTTAAGGTCACTAGGACAAAGGTCAATGTCACAATGACTTGACACAGTAAAAGAATTTCCGGATGATAACTCAAGAAAGCTTTCGCCTAGGATCATTAAACTTCATAGGAACATTGATCATGACTGGCAGATGACCTCTATTGATGTTCAGATCAGTAGGTCAAAGGTCAAGGTCACAGTGACTAGAAATAGTAAAATGGTTCCCGGATGATAACTCAAGATCCCTTATGCCTAGGATCATGAAACTTCTTAGGTACATTGATCATGACTTGCAGATGACCCCTATTGATTTTCAGGTCACTAGGTCAAAGGCCAAGGTCGCAGTTACTTGTAATAGAAAAATGGTTTCCGGATGATAACTCAAGAGAGCTTTCGCCTAGGATCATTAAACTTCATGGGTACATTGATCATGTCTGGCAGATGACCAATATTGATGTTCAGATCACTAGGTCAAAGGTCAAGGTCACGTTTACTCGACACAGTAATAGGGTTTCCGGATGATAACTCAAGAAAGCTTACGCCTAGGATCATCAAACTTCATAGGTACATTGATCATGACTGGCAGGTGACCCCCATTAATTCTCAGTTCACTAGGTCAAGGTCACAGTGACTCGAAACAGTAAAATGGTTTCCTGATGATAACTCAAGAATAATTACGCCAAGGATCATGAAACTGCATAGGTACATTGATCATGACTCGCAGATGACCCCTATTAATTTTCAGGTCACTAGGTCAAAGGTCACGATGACTTGACACAATAAAATGGTTTCTGGATGATAACTCAAGAAGGCTTACGCGTAGGATCATGAAACTTCATAGGTACATTGATCATGACTCGCTGATGACCCTTATTGATTTTCAGTTCACTAGGTCAAACGTCAAGGTCACGGTGACTCGAACCAATAAAATGGTTTCCGGATGATAAGTCAAGAACGCATATGCCTAGGATCATGAAACTTTATATGTACATTGATCATGATTCGCAGATTACCCCTATCGATTTTCAGGTCACTTGGTCAAAGGTCAAGGTCACGTCGACTTGACACAGTAAAATGGTTTCCGAATGATAACTCAAGAAAGCTTACGTTTAGGATCATGAAACTTCATAGGTACATTGATCATGACTTGCAGATGACCCCTCTTGATTATTAGGTCAGTAGGTCAAAGGTCAAGGTCACTGTGACTCGACTCAGTAAAATGGTTTCTGGATGATAACTCAAGAAAGCTTACGCCTAGGATCATGAAACTTCATAGGTACATTGATCATGACTCGCAGATGACCCCTATTGATTTCAGGTAGCTAGGTCAAAGTCACAATGACTTGACACAGTAAAATGGTTTCCGGACTATAACTCAAGAAAGCTTACGCCTAGGATCATCAAACTTCATATGTACATTGATCATGACTGGCAGATGACCCCTATTGATTTTTAAGTCACTTCGTCAAAGGTCAAGGTCATGGTTATTCGAAACAGTAAAATGGTTTCAGGATGATAACTCAAGAACACTTAAGGCGAGTTGGAAAAGGGTGTCCTTAACCCTATTGATTTTCAGGTAACTAGGTCAAAGATCAAGTTCACAGTGACAAAAAACTTATTCACACAAAGATGCCACTACAACTGACAGCCCATATGGGGGTCATGCATGTTTTACAAACAGCCCTTGTTTTACAAATAGGTACATTTCATCAATCCAAGATCTATATTATGTTTAACAGGTTGGTAAATGAAATCAAATCTCTATTAGGTTTCACAGGTCGTCACAATATAAATTATTTCATTGAAGAAGATTGGAATACATCAAGTTTATTTAACATATGTTGATTAAATGTTAAAATGGTTGAGATATAAACCGTTTGAAATGAAACCAGATTTGATTATACCTGTCACATACTTTTTGCATTTATGATGATAGAATGTCATATTTTCTTAAGAGCTTTTTTTGGTTGAAATGAGCACATAAAGGTTATACAAATTAACATCAAAATTTCTTTTCAGGACTTCAGACCGGAGCGGTTTTCACCGGAGAATATTGATGAGAGGGACCCGTTCGCATTTGTGCCGTTTTCAGCAGGTCCGAGGAACTGTATTGGACAGAACTTTGCCATGAACGAAATGAAAACTGTATTAGCTCGAATTCTACGAAGGTAATACTGTTTGTTTCGCAGGAAGTTTTAATTTATATAAAATCCGAATTCGGAAATACAAAAAATACCTCAAGATTTTTGGATTTTCAATACTTGATAAAAAAAGTTCCATGATAAAAAAATGTAACAGTTTGAGTTGTTTGACAGCTATATGTGCGAAAGTAGTTTGAGTCTAAAATTGATGTTAACCTGGTAGATAAGAAGTGATAGATATTAACTACAATTGTAAAAGGTCGCCGTGGCGTAGTGGATATGGTGTACGCCTAGTGACCGGGAGGTCACGGGTTAGATCCCCACTATGGGAGCGTGCTTTAAACACCAAGTCACAGGAAACGGACTCGAGAGCGTTTCAAACAAGCCCTAGGTTTTCGATGCAATCGAGCTAAAATAAATAGGTTTAAACTAACTACAATTTTGAACTAAATTGAAACTGTTTCAACCCAAAAATAAATAGGTTTAAACTTTTTAACATACTTTAAATATTGGGTTACATCTTGTGATTAGGTTTACTTAACATTAAATTGAGGTTAAAAATAATGTCTAGCGCAGAAGCTGGTGCGCGCACTTCTCACCTAGGCGACCTGGGTTCAATCCCCATTACCAGAAGCATGTGAGTTTGGACAGGTGGGGTATTCCGGCTCCCCCCCATACACACAACACAANGGTCACAGTGACCAGAAATAGTAAAATGGTTTCCGGATGATAAGTCAAGAACGCTTACGCCTAGGATCATGAAACTTCATAGGTACATTGATCATGACTGGCAGATGACCCCTATTGATTTTCAAGTCACTAGGTCAAAGGTCAAGTTCACAGTGACAGAAAACGTATTAACACAATGGCTGCCACTACAACTGACAGCCCATATGGGGGGCATGCATGTTTTACAAACAGCCCTTGTTGATTATGAATTACCCACTGTTGAATGCTGGTGTGATGCTTGTAGTGATGAATTGTATCATTGTGATGAAGATAATGATGTTTGTATCGGTAAAGTTTATGATGATGATGTTAAGTATGATGTTGCTGGTGTTGGTGGTAATGACAATGATCATAAAGATGAAGATAGTGGTTGGGATGATTATGAGGATAATGAAAGTGCAGATTATCTTGATTATCCCTTTGCATGCTGGGAAATTTGTCGTCTGCTAAAATGTTGTCTGCTAAATTTCTAAAATTAGCATTTTCTTCGATTTTTTTTCAAAGAATACTATCAGAATAGCAAACGTTCTGTGGCGTCTCATCTGGATCCAAACTGTTTGCAAAGGCCTACAAAATCCGGTTCCAGCGCTCAAAGGGTTATGATAACAGTTGTTATCATAATAATAGGGAACTGTGAACAGTAAAAATAGTCTTAAAAATGTTGTGGTGTAATTCATTTGATTTGAAGAATGTTGTGTTGGTAATTCAATTGACTGGATGTTGAGCAGGAACATAAAACCTAATTAATCCGAGACCTCCTGAATAGAACAGCAGTTTGTTTGATTTGATATTTCTTCTGCAAAATGATCAGAATAAGCACAAGCTCAGTGCAGATTGTAAAATTTCAAGGGGGCTTGCCTTTATTGTTGTTTTCAAAAGCTACATGTAATTTAACATGTTCTTGTTTGCTTTATAGGATGATTCCTATTTCGACTGCATGCCTGAAAGCCCTTGTTTTACCTTGAAGCAAACCCATATTTAGGGTTGATTATTTCTTCGGTGACAAAGTTGTTGACTGTTGTATAATAGAATGACATCTGATTGTTCCGTAATATTCCAATTATAAATTCTCCACAAAAAATCTCTTTATGCCCCCTTTTTCGAAGAAGAGGGGGTATATTGTTTTCGGCCTGTCTGTCATTCTGTGTGTCCAAAACTTTAACCTTGGTTAAAGTTTTGTCATAACATTTGCAATATTGAAGATAGCAACTTGATATTTGACATGCATGTGTATCTCATAGAGCTGCACATTTTGGTGAAATGTCAAGGTCAAGGTCATCCTTCAAGGTCAAAGGTAAAAAAACACAATCCAAGGGAAGTAAGAAGCTGTAAAGGGAGATAATTTCTATACCTGCCAAATGATAAATAGAAATTTTATTTCAAAGCTGCGCAGTAGGGGGCATTGTGTTTCTGACAAACACATCTCTTGTTCTATCATGTCTTGTCAATACATTCAATGGCAACATCTATTCTAACTTGACAAGTGTTTTAAGAACAACATAATTGTATTAAAAAAAATCACAGTAATGTTGAAAGTTAATTTTGTGGTAAGAAATTACCTTGTTCTTATTGAACCCAAACTATTTACCTGTACATTTATATCAAATATTGAAATAGTCTCGCCCTCTTAAGATGACTTTCTATTCTTTGATATCTGTATTTCACTCTTTTCTCAGACACATTCACAACTTGTTGGAAAACATAACTGTTGGCCATTGTGTCTTCAGGATCATTTAATCATAACTCATTAAACATCATATTTCAACACAATGCACGCGACCATTGTCTGGTTATTAAAGTGAAGACGGCTTTGTGACAATGACGGCAAATTTGTAACCAGTCTGTCACAGAAATTCTTCCATAAATAATTGCACTGCTTTCAAAGTCTGTACCCAGTCAATGAAAAGTCAACTTTGGCTCAGGAATTGGCGGAGATGTTTTTCCAATAACTGTTATAAAACTGTTAACATATATCGTGAAGCTGCATGCAGGGCTTTTCATCAGGAAATTGGGAAGAGGCCCTCGCCTTTCAAATTCGGAATTTCATGCGCGATAACTGCTCATTTTGGGAAGACCGTGTTTTTAAAAGTTTTTGATATCAATTTTGGGAAAAAATGACCTTATTTTCGATTGGGAAGGGGCGGAATTTCGGCCCCTGTTATATAAGGGTGAAAAGCCCTTAGCTGCGATGAATTTTTTCCTTTGTCATGATTAACAATCTCAGTTATCTGTTGGAGAAGAACATACACAAATCTAAAGATATATGTTTTTACAACCGACAGTGTTAGATTTTCCATTGAATGTTTGATAGGGTGCTAAGTCTGGTTTAACCCTTTGCATGCTGGGAAATTTGTTGTCTGCTTAAATGTCGTCTGCTGAATATCTAAAATAAGCATTTTCTTCGATTTTTTTCAAAGAATACTATCAGAATATCAAACAGTTTGGATCCTGATGCGACGCCACGTTCTGTGGCGTCTCATCTGGATCCAAACTNCCCTTTGTTCGTTAACGAAGAACTTTATTTACTGCTACGAAACACAGTCTAAGACATAAACATATGTAATCCCAAGTAAGCCGAGGCTGACACGTTAATTCGTGTTTGTTATTGGACACAAACAATGTGTTACTGTACGGTATGAAGAGATCTGCATATCTTTATCATAACGAATACATCCAAGCTTCATAATAGGGCATTTAACGCCCTTTATTACTACGTCTTCCAGGTATGCATTGCGATGATCTATAAATAGTACTTTGTGATGCAAGGTTCAGAAATCTTGGTCAGAAGAATGGATTTAATACGTACTTGTACAATTTTCAGGTATTGTGTTTCTTTATAATTAATTAATTATTATGTTATCAAATCTCTTTTATTGCTGTTTAGTTTTACCTATGATGCTAAGAGGTTAAGGTTTATTTATACGTGTCTGTTTTGGCATTTATTCTTTGCAAAGTNGACTCACATTATTTGAAACATTGCATCCCCAGAGGTTTTTGTGAACACCGTCCGGTGTACTCAATGTATTTTACGTTGAAAATGACGAAATTCAAGGAGATAACCGTCCGGTTTCCGGTTTAGAGAGAGTCCGGTTTATTCAACATATTTTAACATAAAAATAGAAGGGGAAAATACGGACCTGACTCGACCGTCTGGAATCGGGAGATTTCCGGTATTCGGAGAGTCCGGTATTGGCAGAGTCTACTGTATAACAAAAATCGTATAAACTTGAGCTCTATGCTATCGCTATTTTTAGATCACACTCAGGTTTTTCCAAAAAATTACGGAAGAACAAAGTCGTCAAAAAATGCGATATTTGATAATTATTAATGGGAAAAGGGAGGAAATAATATGATAACTAGAATATTATGTGAGTTTTGGATAAAGATCAAGTTTATCATGTGAGGCTTAGAAACAAGGTAGCGCGATCGAAGGACAGCGAAAACCCTCATTCCCCCTAAAAACACAGCGTCGTATTTATTTCTTTTAAAATGGGGACTTAGGCCTAAAAAAAAGAAGTCTTGTTTCCGGTTACCCGACTGACCCTGTTTTTAACCGCCAACCCAAAAGTTTTTTTTGTTACAAAATCCGCATCCGAAAATTTTGTCCGAAATTTACGCAACTCCGGAATGTTGCGTAAATTTCGGACATAAAATTCGGATGCGTATTTTTTGACAGAAAAAAAACGTTGGAGTCCGCGGCGGTAAGAATATTTATTTGTACAGTAATTTACAGATAAAGACAATCTGGATCAAACATCTTTTTGTTAAATACTATATTTGAAAGTAAGTACTATGTCGTCATGCATTTCACACTGCTGATACCTGAAAATAATGACATTCTCATTGTGTTAAATATTCAATAAAGTGTTGTGGTAAGAAAAAAAACAAAAACCTACCTACCGACCCACATTTTTTTGGGCATGTAACCAGAAACAAACCAATTTTTTGTTTAGGCCTTAGAGAGAGGTATGATAAACAGAAAAACAGGTAACTGCCTGATCTTTTTGTAATATATCAGGCTCGGCACGAATACAATAACGGCTCGGCAAGCCTCGCCGTTATATTATTCTAAGCCTTGCCTGATATATTACAAAAATATCAGGCAGTAACCTGTTATTCTCTATGTATATTGCACTGTATAATACATTATCAACATCATTATATGATTTTATTCCTTATTTTTGAATGAGTATTTTGCCAATTTTTAAGGATGATATACTCCCAACTCAATATTTAACAAAGTCATTGTAAAAACAATGTCATTTATAATTAGAATTGGCACATGTATTAAATTAAGTGTAAATAAAGTTTGACCAAATAATTAAATATTAATATTGTTTATTTTTTACAAATTGCCTATGATTTGCCAGAATATGTATATAACAATAAACATCCAGTTGTGAATGCATGTGTAGTTGTTTACAGAAAAAGCAGAAGACTGATGATACATGTATCTATTTACACACAAAAAACGGGTCCACAATGCCGTAGACCAAATATTTGCTCATACAATACAATCTGATGACTTTATAATCAGTTTATAGTTGCAAACCCTCTTCATTTTGAGTGAAGGGCTTTTGATAAATGTCACACTTGTGCAGCAAGCTCATTTATCAACCCATTAACAATCCTTATAATGGATTTAAAGTGAAATTTTGTGGCTTACAAGCATAACTCGTGTTAAACAAAGAAATTGTTTAACACAAGATATGCTTTTAAGCCACAAAATTTCACTTTAAATTCATTATGAGGATTTTTAATGGGTGGGCTCCACTCAAGACTATCGTAACTCACTATATTACTATACAATTTATATAGTGAGTTACGATAGTCTTGCATGGAGCTCACAGAATATAAATTATGACATAACTACAGCCCTTAGTGGTTAAGTCTTTTATGTCGAGACTGTTAATGATCGTAAATGTAATTGTTTACAACTAACAAGTCATCATTTGCATATTGCATTAATTGGAGGTGGGGCGTGCTGTAGGGAGATTAATTGCATTTTGATTTATTGCTGTATTTTATTTGAGGTTACTGCGTCGCAGTACTACTATGCAGTAGTATCAAGTTAAAATTTAGTATAGTAGTATAGGTGTTAATTGTTGACAGTATCCAATTAAAAAGTAAGTATAGCTGATAACACTTAAGCACTTTTAACTAAGCTTATGAAGCCAATTCTATCTCAACCAATCAAAACCAGGTGACCTTTCAGTCAACCAATCAAAACCAGGTGACCTTTCAGTCAGCCAATCAAAACCAGGTGTTATTTCAGTCAACCAATCAAAACCAGATGACATTTCAGTCAACCAATCAAAACCAGGTAACATTGCAGTTAACCAATCAAAACCAGGTGACATTTCATTCAACCAATCAAAACCAGGTGACATTTCAGTCAACCAATCAAAACCAGGTGACATTTCAGTCAGCCAATCAAAACCAGGTGACATTGCAGTTAACCAATCAAAACCAGGTGACATTTCATTCAACCAATCAAAACCAGGTGACATTGCAGTCAACCAATCAAAATCAGGTGACATTGCAGTCAACCAATCAAAACCAGGTGACATTTCAGTCAACAAATGAAAAATAAGAGACCTTTCAGTCAACAAATGAAAAATAAGAGACCTTTCAGTCAACAAATGAAAACTAAGTGACCTTTCAGTCTACCAGTCAAAACCAAAGAAATGCCCTTTATGTTGCAATACAATAAGCACACCAAAAAGAGGATCTGTGATGTACTGGCAAGTTTGATCCTCCACTCAACCCTAACTTCCTAACTCGTTTTGCGCACGTTAATAACTCATCTTGCGCAAGTTACTTACTTGTCTTGCGCACTATACTAACTGGTCTTGCGCACATGATGTTAAACAGAGTTTGAGTGTCACCATTCTTCACACTGGGTACTGGAAGGGGCGTGTCCTGTATCTTGCGCTATATCCTGGGTAACCCAAGCAACCAGTCTATTGGGGATAGCCATATGGGAAATTCCCTTTACACTTGATAAAAATGTACTTCATCACATGCGCACCAATAAATTCTCAATGGCTCAGGCATCCTGAATATGCATCAAGTCATTTGTTGTTTTGTTTGAGTGTTGAGTGCCTTAATCTCAGACCAGGGGTTTTTCTGCCTATTTTGGGAAAAGGAGTCTGACCAAATTGGGAATTTTTTATCAACAAAATTGTCCATTTTGGGAATTTTTGCTTAAATGAAACGGCTCATTTTGGGAATACATTGTAAATTTATCATGCTTAAATAAGTCAGTGGTTAAACAAATAAATTTGTTTTTATTTGTTATTTTGTCTTAAATTTGAATCATGAGCCTGTACCTGTTGTATGTTCTAGTCAACGGAGTCAACGGGGGACCAGTTTACTCTATATACTTGTTATTATGCGGAACAGTTCGAACGTTATCGCTGTTAATGTTGGCAGATGCATCTGGCAAATACACCGGCTAACTTCTGAGTCGCTAAAGGCTTTATTACGTCACGGATGAAGGGAAGTCACTCTTTCGATTTTTTTTTGATTTTTTTTTATTTTTGGAATTGGGAAATATGTTATCAAGATTCGATTGGGAACGGGTCAGTATGCTTTGGGAATTCCTCCGTTTTCCGGAGGCGCAGACAGTGCTGAAAAACCCCTGCAGACAGTCATATATATTTTTTTCTTGAACAACATTGCCATTACCACAGCAGCAACAAAAAAAAACACCAATTAATAACAGATCACAACAAGCCATGCCTAGTAATGAAGGGGAAAGGCATCATTTGTGTGTTAAAAACATTTATCTCAGGCTATTAAACAAATCATAAAAATGTATCAATAGTTGTTGTGGAGGTTCATAAATAGAATAATTATGCAGGTATATGTTTTCCCTGCATTTCCAGTTCATAACATTGATGCGTTTTTAGTTTCTCTGTTTATCTTACAATATCAACTTAATGGAGAAAGAAAAGCCAAGAAGTTTTTACCAGAACAGAATAAGTAGAGGCTGAGAACGCTTGTATTTTTTTTGCTAATTGTTAGAAGCAATCTGACAAGTGCCTCATGTTAAATCAGATATAACGCTTATGAAATTACCGGTTTTATGGGCCATTATACCACATTGTAAAGAGTTAACACTTAGCCATTGGGATTATAATATGCGGTAGGAAAACTCATAGTGTTTGAAGGTTGTTTTGTTTTCTTTCAGGAAATTGGACCAAAATAAATACAGTTGTGTTTTGGGGCCTTTTTTATGTTAGAAGTATTGTTTATTCTTGAAAAGTGATTCTCTGATTTAACTTGTGTTGTCATTTCAATATTGAATTTTTCAAATACATGAACAAGTATTATCATATTAATTATTGGTTTTTGTATAATTTGACCACTATGGATCTTTCGATAGTAATAAATTAACTGTGAACTCTCACAAAAATGTAAATTCATAAAATGGAACATGAAAAAGATTTGGTAGACAATTTGTCTAAGACAAATACATTTCATACACAGTTTCAGTCATTTGTGTTCTGGGACTTAAATAAGTCAATTCCTTGATGTGATGGTGTTTGTTGAACTGCTAACTGGTGCTTAATTACAATTCATCTGTGACTGTGCTGAACATTTTATGGCATGCTTGCATGACAGCGTATACTTTGCGCATACATGCAAAAATATTTGTGTATTATCGTTACAGACATATAACATTTTAGTAGAAGAATCGATGGGGATATCTTGAGCTTGTTCACTTCAAACAAGAAAGAGTTTTCTGTTTGCTTAAATATCAAATCTGATGTCTTTGTGTAAAAGTCAATATGATATCTGATCTTCTGTATTGGAGATGATTGTGAGAGCATAAAAGTGAATTAATTTGTATGAAAGATAAATCACTGTGAAGACTGAATGTGTGAAGGTATTATAAACTGTTCACTTGTAAGTGATTTATCTATTGAGGAAGGCTACAAACATAAGAAATAGTTTTATGCTTTTGTTAAGCATTAATTTGAGCCCTGCTTTGGGAAAACAAGGTTGAATTTATGTGCTTAAAGTGTTGTACAATATTAGCCTGTGCTGAAGTGTTGTACAATATTAGCCTGTGCAGGCTGCACAGTGCACAGGCTGATCAGGGCGGTTACTTTCCATTGTTATGGTATTTAATATGAATGAGAATAAGAACAGGTTTATGGGAAAGTAAAAAACTGTGAACAGTAAAAATATTCTTAAAAATGTTGTGTTGGTGATTTGTTTGATTGGAAGAATGTTGTGTCAGTAATTCAATTGACTGGATGTTGAACAGCAACATAAAACCTAATTAATCTGAGACCTCCTGAATAGAAGAGACCTCCTAAATAGAACAGCAGTTTGCTTGATTTGATATTTCTAAAGCAAATGATCAGAATAAACACAAGCCCACCAACTGGGTGCAGCTGGTTTAATTTGAATGGGGCTTGCTCTGATTGTGGATTGTCTCTTTTTGAGATACATGTAGGCGAGCTTTTTATCCCCCGCCAGAGGCGGAGGGATATTGTTTTGGCGTTGTCCGTCCGTCCGGCTGTCCGTACGTCCGGCACTTTTGTGTCCGGAGCCATATCTTGGAAGTGCTTTGGCGGATTTCATTGAAACTTGGTATAGGTATATATATGGATAAGACGATGATGCACGCCAAATGGCATTGTACACCATCTGTTAATAACGGAGTAATGGCCCTTTGTATCGTAGTATGTTCATCCGTCCGATTTGCACCCATCCTGAAACAAAATATATGTTGCGGGGGATATCAATTATACGAATTTGCTTGTTTAACATGATTTTTGTCTCTAGTAATATTGAATGAAATGGGGCTTTTTGGTTGAGCTGCTAATTTTTATGAGTTGACTGCTTTATATGTGAATATTTGCTTACAGTAACTGCTAAACATTGACAAAAAGTAACTATATATAATGCTATCAATACAAAAACACAAAATAAGGCATTTTGATGTTGAGAGCTGGTTATTACTGGATATTTAAATGTTTTATTGGATTCATTATCAATTAAAAAGTAAAAAAAGGAAGCATTATTGCTTAGTCTTATTTGTATTGGAAATTCTTGGTTATTAGATGATAATTAAGCTAGTTAAAAATCTGTTGTTATCTATATAGAACAGAAGTTTTGTCCCTTTCTTTCAGTTGATTTCCTTGTCAGGAGATGACAGTGATATTCCTCTTGCTGCTGCTTCAGACATAAAATAAATATTTTGACATTACCAGAAGATTTCATCAAATTTTGTGAACTGAATAAGGGAAATGGTATGCATAAATAACAAATGGTTTCCTGGCAGTAAAAGTGGTTATTTTTGTTCAAAAGGAACTGTGTCATTCTTTGAATAAGAGACTTTCACAAAAGAAAATGATTGAAGAATTTAATGCGGAAACTGAAAACACATTTATTTTGAAATGTCAGCTCAATGAGTTTGGTTATCAAAAGACGAGTTTTTGTGTGTTATAAAGATACAATTCCAAGTGATAGGTTCCTTTTTTCTCCTTATTGATTTCATGTTGCATGTAGTTAACCTTCTTAAAGCAGCTTGCAACTCTCTTACAAGTTTTACAGCGGTTTAAATTTGTATATTCTTGTAAAACACTTCTTTTTACATTCTTATAGTAACTTGCTATATTATAAACATTATTCATCACTGATAATTTAAACATCTGTTACTTTAAACATCAGTTAAAGGTGTTCTTTAAGTTATATAATATATTTCTTTACTACTGAGTGGTACAAAAATGAATTAAGATTTCTCAATGGTGGTATTTGTGATCACTAACTTGTTAACACATTTAAATCCTGATGGGGCAAGACAATTAGAAAATGGATTTCTAAATTTTCATAGCTGTTAACATTTTTCCTAGATGGAGCGTCAGGAAATTACAAAATGTAGGCCCCTATAGGCACTATTCTGAGCAGAAGAATTGTGTCAAAAAATAAAAAAGTATTTAGTAAGTGGTAGTTTTAACTAACACAACTGTGTTACTTGGGATAATTTTAATATTTTATACTTCAATTGAGGTAGCTCCATTTATAATTATTATTATCACATTATTTTATTAAATAAAGTGCGCAAAAAGTTTGCCCAAATGATGCGATATTGTAACTTTTGTTATGAAATAAATAAATATAACTTTTGAACTTATTTCAATTGAAGAATGTTTATATTTGTTACATTTAATGTCTATATTTAGCCAGAATATGTATTTCAAATAAACATCCATACCAGTTATGTATGCATGTTTACAGAATTTGCGGTTTTCAAATCTCAACTTGTCATTCTATATCATGTTGTTTTCTGGTTGAATCAGTATATGTTTCATGACTTTCTAAAGCAGTAAACTGTAAAGAGCGATGGTATCTATTTAACAAACAAGAACTGGTCTGCAATGCTGTAGACCAAATATTTGCTCATGCAATACAGTCTGATGGCTTAATAACCCATGCAACAAGTCTTCTTGGGAAAATAGCCTCGTAATAAGGGGTTAGGCATCATTTGTGTGTTTAAAACAATTGTCTGAGGCTATAAAAAAAAATCATAAAAAATGCATCAATAGTTGTTGCGGATCAGGATTGTAAATAGAATAATTATGCACCATAAATGTTTTCCCTGCATTTCCAGTTCATTAGGTTGATGTGTTTTAGTTTCTTTGTTTATCGTAGAATATTCAGTTAATGCAAGAAGAAAAGCCAAGAAGTTTTTACCAGAACAGAATATGGGAGGCAGAGACTGCTTGTAATCTTTTTGCTAATTGTTAGAAGCAATCTGACAAGTGCCTCATGTTAAATCAGATATAACGCTTATGAAATTACCGGTTTTATGAGCCATTATATCACGTTGTAAAGAGTGAACACTAAGCCATTGTGAGCTTAATATGCGGTAGGAAAAGACACTCATAGTGTTTGTAGGACGTAGGTTGTTGTTTTCTTTCATTCTGTGGCGTCTCATCTTGATCCAAACTATTTGCAAAGGCCTTCAAAATTTGGTTCCAGCGCTCAAAGGGTTAAGTGCCCTCCCAGACAAGCCTGTGGAGTGTGTATAGGCTAATCAGGCAGGACACTTTCCACTTTTATGGAATTTTTTGTTTAAAGGAAGTCTTCTAAACAAAAAATCCAGTCTAGGTGTCAAGTGTAGTCCGTGATTAGCCTGTGTAGACTGTACTGGCTAATATGGGACGACATTTAATTCACATGCATTAAGCCCAGTTTTCACAGTCCCATAAAGAACAGAAGTTATCATAATTTGTTATGAAAATATATGTAATTCATTTACTAATTTCACATAAAGAATTTTATTTTGTACCAATTGCCTATAATTTGCCAGAATATGGATAACAATAAAAACACAGTTGTGTATGCATGTGTAGTTGTTTATACAGAATTTGCTGTTTTCAAAACTCAACTTGTCACGCTAAATTATGTTATATTGGATAATTCCTGTTGAATCAGTGTCTGTTTTATAAAGCAGTAAAGACTGATGATATCTTTATAGCACACAAAAAACTGGTCTACATTGACGTAGACCAAATATTTGCTCATGCAATACAGTCTGATGGCTTAATAATCAGTTTTTAGTTGCAAACCCTCTTCATTTTAAGTGAAGCGCTTTTATTTAATGACAGTCACACTTGTGCAACAAGCACATTTATCAGCCTATTAAAACTCCTTATAATGGATTTAAAGTGAAATTTTGCGGCTTGCAAGTCTTACCAGCGTATCTTGTGTGAAACAAAGAATATAAGTTATGACAAAACTACAGCCCTCTGTGGTTAAGTATTTTTTGTTGAGACTGTTTATGATCGTAAATGTAATTGTTTACAAGTCATCATTTGCATATTGCATTAATTTGAGGTGTGTGTGCTTTAAGGTGATTTATTATTATTATGAATTATGGCTGTATTTAAGTAAAGGTAATTGCGTCAGAGTTCTATTACTCAGTAGTATCCAATTTTTTAGTTTCATTGTAAAATTGTTCACAGTATCCAATTTAAAGTATATTTACTGCTAACAATATAGCACTATTGACTAAGCTCATTTATTCGGCTTGTTGTTGTTATGATGATGACGATGTAAGTGGTAATGGTGGTGTTGCTCAGGTTTTGGTGGTTATAATGATGATGATATGTGGTGGTGATGATTATGGTTTTTTTATTGTGATGGATATGATGTTGATGATGATTGTTATGAGGATGAAGATAGTGGTGCTGGTGGTGATGATGATATTTTCCTGCTGCTGCTGCTGCTGCTGCTGCTGATGATGATGCTGCTGATGATGATGATGATGATGATGATGATGATGATGATGATGATGATGATGATGATGATATTGGTAGTGCTAATGATAGAACTGCCAACAGAAAAAATATTCTCAAAAATGTTGTGTTGATAATTCGTTTGATTGGAAGAATGTTGTGTCAGTAATCCAATTGACTGGATGTTGAACAGCAACATAAAACCTAATTAATCTGAGACCTCCTGAATAGAAGAGACCTCCTAAATACAACAGCAAGTTTGCTTGATTTGATATTTCTAAAGCAAATGATCAGAATAAACGCAAGCCCACAAGCTGAGTTCAGCTGGTAAAATTTGAAATGTTCTTGTTTGGATTGTGGATTGTCTCCTTTTCAGATAGGCTAGCTAATTTAACATTTTCTTGGTCTCAAGTAATATTGGAAGGAATGGGGCTTTTTGTTGAGCTGCTAATATTTATGAGTTGACTGCTTGATGTGTGAGTATTTGCGTATGGTTTCTGCTAAACATCGAATGAAAGTAACTATGTAATCAATACAACAACAAATGAAAGTACATTTTTATGTTGACATCTGGTTATAATAGGATATTTGAGTGTCTTAAAAGATTCATTATCAGTGAACAATAATTTTTTTTAAATAATATCCTGAGCTACTTTATATTGGACTTGCTCTGTTATTACACATGTAGTTGCTAATTAAACAATCTAATGTTATAGATATTTGCCTAAGCTTCTAGGAATTGCTATGTTATTAGTTGATAATTAAACTATAAAAAAATGTTAAGTTTTATATAGAACTGAGAAGTTTTGTCCCTTTCTCTTAGTTGATTCTTTCAGTTGATTTCCTTGTCAGAAGAGGACAGTGTAGCCTGTCGAATATTTCTCTTGCTGCTGCTTCAGACATAAAATAAATATTTTGACATTACCAGAAGATTTCATCAAAGTTTGTGAACTGAATAAGGGAAATGGTATGCATAAATAACAAATTGTTTTCCTGGAGGTAGAATGTTGTGATTACTTTTTTACAAGGAAATCTGTCATTGTTAGAGTCTGTTGGAAAAGAAAATGATGTATAATTTCATGATGGAAGCTGAAAACAAATTTATTTTGAAATCTCAGAAGAATTAGTTTGGTAATCAATTTATCAATTGATCTATGGGAGACATCTTCATGTTAAGCTTGTTCCAACTGAAGTAATGTACGAAATTATTGTTGATTTATTATTGTTTATTGGCCAATTAACCCTTTGAGCACTGGAACCCGATTTAAAAGGCCTTTGCAAACAGTTTGGATCCAGATGAGATGCCACAGAACGTGGCGTCTCATCAGGATCCAAACTGTTTGCTATTCTGATAGTTGTCTTTGAAAAAAAGTGAAGAAAATGATGATCAAAGAAATTCAGCAGACGACATTTTAGCAGATGACAAATTTCCCAGCATGCAAAGGGTTAAGTTGAGTTAGAGTTTTGATGAGTAGGGGGTGGTAGTTATGATGCTCAACTTATTGAACCATGAGGCTATTAGTAAGTAAAGCATCATCATTTTTTGAAAAAGCTTTTTATGTCCCCCAGTCTATACTGGGGGACATATTTTTTTTTGCCCTGTCCGTTTGTTGGTTTGTTTGTTGGTTTGTTTTTTGGTTTGCACAAACTTTAACATTGGCCATAACTTTTGCAATGTTGAAGATATCAACTTCATATTTGGCATGCATGTGTATCTCATGGAGCTGCACATTTTGAGTGGTGAAAGGTCAAGGTCATCCTTCAAGGTCAAAGGTCAAATATATTGGTCAAAATCGCTAAAAGGGGACATAGTGTTTCACAAACACATCTTGTTTAATTGAGAAATTGTGACAATATTTTGACACAATTATTTATGTGTGGAAAAAATAGCATACATGTACATTATTTCATACTGATCATCCCCATACCACCGCATCATGCAAAAATGTGTCTTATGCCATATGCGGCCAGCATAAGTCCTGACCATCTGGATATTGTGGTCTGGAGTTACCCTGTCTGATAATCAGAGCTTGAAACCTTGCATGAATGTTTAGCAGACAACCTAGCCATTGACCAGACTGTGCTCATGAAGCTTTAACTCTGGTGACATACGGCATAAAAATTCATATTTGATTGACTTGGCTCATACATCAAGTGAACACAATTAGTGTGTTGCATAAAAATAAGCCGATGATTTTCCATTTTCAGGTTAAGCGAGACACACTGGTGGTTCGGGTCAAGTGGTACTACCGCGTCACCGAAGTGCCTGACAGTGTCTACCAACACCTTGTGCAAGACCGCTACACACAAAGTAAGTGACCTCCGTATTCTGTAGTCTCAGCTTTTCACTGGGTGGAGTATGTTACTTTATACCCCGGAAGGCCATCCTAATAAATTCTGTAAAACCACTACACACAAAGTAATTGTCCAAGATTCTATTGTGTCAGCTTGGTTTGTTGTGACTGTATCTAGATGGGGTATATAATCCAAACGCCACCCCAAAAGCTTGTGTGATACAGCAATTTTGTGATGTAAATTGTTTCTTGATGGGGTGTATATATCCAAAATCAACCCCTATAAATAAAGTAAGACCACTACTAATTTGAGCTTGCTTTGTCGTATACTAATTTCAATGACAGCATTGTAACAAGGATTTTATAAGAAAACCTGAAGCTGACATGTTCATACAACTGGCACATTGACATATGAGAGTCGTGTTCTGAGAAAACTGGGCATAATGCATTGCGTAAATTGTCATTCCAGATTAGCCTGTGCAGTCCGCCTAAACTGGATTTTCGCTAAGAAGAGACATCATTTAAACGAAAAATTCCATAAAAGCGGAAATTGTCGTCCCTGATTAGCCTGTGCGGACTGCACAGGCTAATCTGGGATGACAATTTACGCACATGCATTTTGCCCAGTTTCTCAAAACTCGACTCATATGTATTCACAACTTTGCTAGTCTCAGAATTTTGCATTTCTATGCAGTAAACCTGACACATTTTTGTAACTGGATCTTTTGATCTTTGAAGATGTGATCATCGGATGTTTAGTAACTGACTGGCGCTAGACATATTAGACATTTTGCGTACATTCTTTGGTAAAAAGGTCTTTTTACTTGAGAATGTTTATATAATGTGGGTTTGTTTGGTAAATATTTCACCACCTAATCTGAGAAACATGCATGCAATCCTGGCACACGTTTGCAGTGCAAAATAAATTTGTTGCCCAGTGTGTGTTTCAATTCTAAATGAGTTTTCCTCTGGGAAAATAGGGCTTAATGCATGTTTGTAAAGTGTCTTCCCAGAATAGCCTGTGGAATTTGCATAGGCTTATCAGGGACGATACTTTCTGCTTTTATGGAATTTTAACGAAAATCCAGTCTAACCCTTTGCATGCTGGGAAATTTGTCGTCTGCT
>VMBQ01008863.1:0-22768 GCA_007657795.1 Dreissena rostriformis
TCGGGAGTTAAGTGCATGAGCATCTTGAAATTGACCATCTGTAACAATTAAATCTGTTTTGATTTATTTGCTTTGTTTGATAAAGGATACATTTTTTTATAAATACTCTGAATAGGTAGCTAGGCCGAGCGGTCTAAGAAGAGTTTTAGTCACCAGGCTCTTCGGAGGCGTGGGTTTAAATCCCACTGCTACCATATTTTTATTTACGAACAATATAATTCATATTGACAACGCATTTAATTGTTTATGTTCATAAGTTAATGTCCGAGATACTATAAACCTGACACCGAAATGTCGGTCGGGTAAGTGGAAACTCAAAATATATTTAGTAGGGATGGGATTCGAATACTAAAATGATATTCGAATATTTGTTTGCCCTTTTTCGAATATATTCGAATATTCGATTTTAGACATAAGATGAAAATGTCCGAACTTACGCCCGTTCGGAGTAAAGTACTGTTCCTCATTGCCGCACATACCACTTTTAATCGTTTTGTAAATGCAATTTTGTAAAAGGAGATGGAGTTATCATTTTTTTAGATCGATACATGATTATGTTTCTCTTTATATTCGCTTAATACGTTTTATTTTCATAACATTTATTTATTTCACATGTTGCCGGTAAACATAGATAATAGATAATATTTTTTTCTTTTGTTTTCGCATTTTTTTTAGTACGGATTCCAGAACCACGAAGATGTCAAAACTTTGATAGAACTTTCTAATATATCAATTATATTCCTCATTTGTACTTTAAAATAAAGACAAACAAAAACCTTAGTGCACAAGTTGTTTTTTATTTACACGAAGAAAAACTTGCAACAACATACTGGTAGAACATTTAGACAACATGCGTTTATGAACTAGTATTCAAGTTTCGTAATTATTATGTACATGCAGTGTGCACACACAAAAACAAATTATCGCTATAAAACGCGTAAAATAATTCCAAACACGAGAGGGAGGCATTATGNCCAGGCCTAAGCGTTCTTGAGTTATCATCCGGAAACCATGTAGTGGACGGACGGACTGACCTACATGTGCAAAACAATATACCCCCTCTTCTTCGAAGGGGAGCATAAAAATCAGCTGACTACTCAAGAGACATTCTTCTTGCCTTGTAAAGCTAGAATTAAATGTTCATGAGTTGCTATGGAAACCTGCAGTGTCTTAAGTCTGAAAAGCTTCACCTCACACAACAAAAAACATGATTCACATATCGCATGCTCCAGTCCTAACATTTATTTTTTATACCCTAGAGTGCGTTGCTAGACAATATATGTGCATGTGCAACAAATTTCCTCATTTAAAAGCCATTACGTCTCATATTAACACCTTAAATTGCACCATCCAGCGGATGCTACTCTGTTTGTTTGCTTCTGGTCGTGTACATGTCAAGCCTAGATTGGGAGAAAATCTTACAATTTTAAGCTTGCACAAAAACCAAATCCTTGATGCTGTATGCACATTGGAAAAGAAATTTGATGCAAGAGCTTTGATGTTTTACAAACAACATAAGAACGCATCCAAAGCAGTATTTCGCAAAGTGTCCTGAGACATATTTTAAGTTATATACTTAATTTCAAAATTGTATATCCTGTTTTTTATATGAATTCTTAGGATTTTTGTTAAATAAAGTGTAAAAAAACGAAAAATTAAAAAAATATTCACTTTTCAAAATTGTTTGAAATTTAAATGTAAAAGACCTTTAATGGTCACAGCATTACAAACTTTTGGGATTCTTCCTCTAGACCAAGAACCAGTATTTATGGCCATTCATATTTAAAAAAATGAAGCACTTTACTTTTAGAATGTTATAACATCTGTAAAAAATTAAGTTTGCATTTATGAAAAAGAATACCCCACTGAGTGACCAACAAGGCAGCCATAAATTTCATATGGACAGAAGCCGAAGTGGCTGGTTTTATATTTCTCATATTGTAGCAAAATATTCATAATGTGTATCAAACAGTGTTTAATCAATAATTTTATTAATACTGTTACACATTGGTAAAAATAATATATACTCTCAAAATAATTTCAAAGTCAGATTATATTAACATTTTAAAAGATGTTTTATATAACATATTAGAAATTATATAATTTTTAATAAAAACTGATACCCAATAATTTTTCAGTTTTAAACTATCACCAGTGTAAACATAGTAATAACGTTCAAGCGCTACCGAACACTGCAACTCAGCAATATTTAAAACGGGCAGTGATGTGATTCGCCAATATTAAGCATGCAAGGTCCATATAAAAGAAATGGTGACAGGTCCATACACTCTTGATTGCTTTTAACCCTTTGCATGCTGGGAAATTTGTCGTCTGCTTAAATGTCGTCTGCTGAATTTCTAAAATTAGCATTTTCTTTGATTTTTTTTTTAAGAATACTATCAGAACAGCAAACAGTTTAGATCCTGATGAGACGCCACGTTCTGTGGCATCTCATCTGGATCCAAACTGTTTGCAAAGGCATTTGAAATTCGGTTCCAGCGCTAAAAGGGTTAATATATTTTACAGACCTTAAACCTGTCATTCAGATAAAGCAAAAATGTATGTGACGAAAAATATTTCATTTTTTTAACAAGTGAATTGAAGTTCAAACTGCAAAAATAATTTGAAAATATCTTGACAGATTAAAAAAAAAATTGTCAGGCAATCAGGTGCATTTTCTAAAAAGATAACAATTGCACAAACATTAAAAAAGATAACATTCCTTATGTAATGAAATACTCAAAGGATTATTCAGATTAAATGCTAAGTGGGAAACATACGTCATTCATTGTGGGATAAGTACACGCTGAAGTGTCAACAAAAGAAACATTCTATGAGTTGTTTCTCTTTTGGTGCATTTCACCTTGCAATGGACTGATAAAGTGGGCTGATAAGAAGACACAGAACTTTTAATCAAATAAGTAACATAAGAGTTGCTCACAGAAAAGACGAGGGCTTCAGATGTCTTACATTCTGGAAAATGTATTTTTCAATATTACACTTGCAGATTTGCCTTCATTGTACTATAAATGCAAGTAACAAAGTGCAAGTTTTACACAGATGAGATGGAACAGCGCAGGGCATTTTGCTATGATTTCCACAACTATAATGACAGTAAGGGAATGTCTTAATTGAAATGAGAATTAAGCCCTGCAAACTTCAATCCTACATTTTGACTTGTGCTTGAGAAAACACCTTCCTATCTGTTATAAAATAAGAATCCTGCAAGCAAGGTGCAACATTTATTATTGCAGGGCTTGTGGGTTGGTGCTAATTAGACAATGTAATAACTGTGGCAAAAAGACATACGGGTAATACAAGAGGGCCAAGATATGCATTTTTACACTCAAATAATATTAAATTGGCCTTGGCATTCCAAAGGTATGCAATATATCCCATACAAATAATATTGTTCATCTTTCAGTCCAATATTATTTCAATATATAATACCAGTAACTTTGATTCCATTACTGAAAATTCATAGGAATTTTACATTTGTCATATACCCGCAACTCATCAGCTATTAAGCTTCTTACAGGTTGCTACTTTTTGTCTATTATTTAAATAAACAAGGCTTGTCACCATAGGATGACATATCCCCCCTTTTTCCACATTTTTCTAAACCTAAACGCAAAGTGTTTTTCCACATTTTTCGAAACCTAAACGCAAACTGTGACGGAATTTCAGACGGACAGACAGACAGTGCGATCACTATATGGCCACCTTGTGGGTCATAAAAATTAAATTAGAAATATAATTCACAATAATTATTATATATATTTTTTTTTATTTTGGGTAGGATTCCCATTATAAGAAAAATATTTGCCTTACAGTTTAATCTTTCAGCATTGTACACAGATAAATCAAAACAGATAAAATGTATAAACAATTGCAAATGAAACACTTACCTATGTATACAATCTGCAGATACAGCTACTCCAGTCTTCCAAAATCTTTCTAATCTTGCACAAAGTGGCGTGGAACGATACAAAATGCACTTAAAGGGACTTATTTTCAAAAATACAAAAATATGTGAAAAACCCTTTCAGTGCTTGCCGGAAGTCTACTTAAGATATTCATCACACGATGACAAATATAGCAAACAAACAATTAAATATGATCAGGGCCTTCCCTTACAGATATATTTTTTGTGTTAAGTTATTCAAGATTAAATTTATCAATTCATCATCAAAGAGGAATGGCCCTAGACAAGGTACCAGGAAGGAATGTCACAATGACATGACACTTAATTTTTTTATTTTTTGTATTTTTATTTAGAACAGAAGAACACATTCAGATCAATCTATACAAATTTCTAGATCAGCACACATTAAGTAATCATGAAACTGTTGACTTTGCAAAAAAATCTAAATCAGGTGTAGCTTGGCAACATTTACCAGAAACACAGACCTTAATGCCGGACTATATTAAACCATTGTAATTATTATAAAAGATTCCATACTACAATCAAGTTAAATTAATTAAAGTGCTTCACAAAATATCATAATAATTATTCTCAAATGCCAAAATCAAACCAGTAAAACACCACACAAACTTATCCAAGTACAAATATAATAAAGGTTCAAGGGCATAATTTATGATCATAGAATACAGGAAATATAAGGATAATTTTGTCAAGATTATTTAACAGTTTCTTGCTCTATCCTTGTCACCTCAATTCCCTCTTACCTCTTGTTCAGGCATATGTAACCACTGTTTTGGGTTGTCCTCCCCTGCTAGGAACGCAATCAGGTCAAGGGCCGTAAGTCTGGTCTGTCGTCGTGACGACACAAACACTAGAGATGGCTTAGTGGGTGAATGGGTCTTGATAGCTTAAAAAATATGAATTAAGACTTATTCACAGGCCACGATTCTCTTCTTTTCTTTAAAAAGTATCTTATGGCATTTTGGTAATATCACCAGTCCAGAACCCGTATTCATGAACCGATTCTTAGACTTCAGTCTAAAAATAAAGAATATTCTTCAAACTGTAATGTTTTATAACTACTTAAAAGTGAAGTCTAGCAATGCATTTAACACTTAAATTTATAACATTCTTCTCATAGAACATTGTGTTTATTACAACAGCATTTTTGCCTGTATAAATTCACACTCTGAAGAATGTTTTCTTGAGTCTATTCTTTTTTCTTAAGTCTAAGAACGGATTGGCGAATACAAGCCCAGGACTTCAACATTCCCTAGGTACTATAAATTCAAATATGATGAAATTAAACACAAAATAACAAAACAAAGTTAGTTCTGTACCTTGAAAAGTTGGCTTGTTCATGGTGGCCATCCTTGGACAGTAGTGTTGCCCTGGAAACCCACTGATGTGTACGTCCAACGGCACCGGGCGAACAGAAGGACGGAAGTTGTACAGACCAACCTGGTAAGAGTAATGTATGCAGTGTTTGTGGGTACCTTTTTGTAATGGAAAATGTGAAGCGACCCAGGAATTGAATATGTGTACCATTCAGCATAAATTTTAGGTGAATCGCAATGCATTTTTTCTAGGTAAAATCCATATGCATAATTTGGGGGTACAGATGGCAGGTTTGAAACGTAATATGTGATTATACTTAATAATATATAAAATGTTAAGGTTATATCAGAGAGCATAATTTGTAAGTATAATCTGAATGCATGATTTGTGGGTAAAGATGTCTAATTTTAAAGTACATTTGGCAGGTATTACTCCAGAATAATACATGGATACGAGATAAAATGTAAATGTGGACTATACCCTACATATTTTTTAGGTAAACTATACATGCATAATATAAAGATAAAATCTGAACACATTATATCAAAATTCAATTCGCAGGTATGATTTAAAGACTAAAATGGGTATAAGCTGAAAACATTTTCTGTTACAATACTCAGTATAATCTCAAAAATGTCTGATCTGGGAGGTTAAATCCACAAAACTAATCTGCCATTAATTTAAATATTAACAAGGGACAAAATTGTCACAAAACCAGGTTTTCAATAAAAAAGTATGATAAAGGGAGACAACTGCAACTCAAAATGTGAATTGCTACTGATTGTTCATCACAATTACCCCCTTGTTTAAAAATCAATATATTTTTAGTTGTGGCGACCTTGACCGTGGAGATATCTACGTAATTCTTTCGCGTAACACACCGTACATTGATGGTGAACAAATGTGCAAAATGATTTTAAAATCTGAAATAAATGACATAGTAATGGCCCGGACAAGCTCATTTATGGCTATTTTTGACCTTTGAACTCAAAGTGTGACCTTGACCTTGGAGATATTGACGTAATTCTTTCGGGCGACACACCGTCCAATGATTGTGAACAAATGTGCCAAATGATTTTAAAATCTGACAATGAATGACATAGTTATGGCCCAGACAAGCTCATTTATGGCCATTTTTGACCTTTGAACTCAAAGTGTGACCTTGACCTTGGAGATATTGACGTAATTCTTTCGGGCGACACACCGTACATTGATGGTGAACAAATGTGCCAAATGATTTTAAAATCTGACAATGAATAACATAGTTATGGCCCGGACAAGCTCATTTATGGCCATTTTTGACCTTTGAACTCAAAGTGTGACCTTGACCTTGGAGATATTGACGTAATTCTTTCGCGCGACACACCGTCCAATGATGGTGAACATATGTGCCAAATGATTTCAAAATCCCTTGATGAACGACATAGTTATGGCCCGGACAAGCTCATTTATGGCCATTTTTGACCTTTGACCTCAAAGTGTGACCTTGACCTTGGAGATATTGACGTAATTCTTTCGCGCGACACACCGTCCAATGATGGTGAACATATGTGCCAAATGATTTCAAAATCCCTTGATGAACGACATAGTTATGGCCCGGACAAGCTCATTTATGGCCATTTTTGACCTTTGACCTCAAAGTGTGACCTTGACCTTGGAGATATTGACGTAATTCTTTCGCGCGACACACCGTCCAATGATGGTGAACATATGTGCCAAATGATTTCAAAATCCCTTGATGAACGACATAGTTATGGCCCGGACAAGCTCATTTATGGCCATTTTTGACCTTTGAACTCAAAGTGTGACCTTGACCTTGGAGATATCGACGTAATTATTTTCGCGCGACACACCGTCCAATGATGGTGAACAAATTTGCCAAATCATTTTAAAATCTGACAATGAACGACATAGTTATGGCCTGTACAAGCTTGTTCCGCTTGCCCGCCAGCCCGCCCGCATTCGCCAATCTCATAACCAGTTTTTTCCTTCGGAAAACCTGGTTAAAAACTACTATCTGCAAACACACAATCTTAAGTGGGTATCCAAAGTCTACGCCCTGTACCTGAACAATCCCAAGCCAGTCTGCGAGATCTCGTGCATTAGCCAGGGCGGTGGACAGGCCAACTACGCGCACCTTTCTCTCCGTGTGAGACGAGATGAAGTTGGTTCGAGATACTATCACCTCCAGAACTGGGCCTCTATCATTGCCTGAAATTGTGTGTCAGAAAGTTAGAAACCTTGTTTTTGAAAACAACAGGACCCTGAGGATCCTTGAATGCTCACCTTTGCACCAAAAGAAATTTAGATATTAACAAAGGCCTTATAGATACTTTTGAATCTTCAAAAAGTAAGTTAAACAAAAGATGTGTTTGTAATAAACACAATGCCTCCTACTGCGCCGCTTTGAATTCAAAAAATATATTTTTTGATTATATCCCTTGAAATTATTACTTCCCTTGTGAATATGATCTGTACCTGCAAAATGATAAATAGAAATTATCTCCCTTTAAAGCTTGTTACTTCCTTGGATTTTCTTTTTTTACCTTTGAGCTTGAGCTTGAAGGATGACCTTGACCTTTCACCACTCAAAATGTGCAGCTCCATGAGATACACAAGTCATGCATGCCAAATATCAAGTTGCTATCTTCAATATTGCAAAAGTTATTGCCAATGTAAAAGTTTTTCGGACAGACGCACAGACTGACAGACAGACAGACGGACTGACAGTTCAACTGCTATCTGCCACCCTACGGGGGGCATAAAAAGTATGCACAGTACAAGTTACTAAAGTTACGATGTTGAACATGCTCCTGGAGTGGGCATTGAACACTGAACCTTCTGAGTGCTAGGCATGCACTTTATAAACTACAAAACATAGATTCCCTCCCATGAGTTATTTTTTTTAATGATGTTTTTCACGAAAAAACTAGAGCTTTGTCACAAACATGACTAATGCAACATCACTGTATTGTCAGCTATATACTGAGGGGCAAATAACTCAGGAATGTGTTGATCGCTTGTGATGAAAAAGTGCCTTCAACATATCCACTTTATGGGTTGTCTTCCCCTACCAGGAACCGTTATCAGATGATGACACATCTTAAGTTTCAATTGATTGGGTTGAGAAATGTAAGAATAATGTGCTAATCAAACTTATGTGCACAAACGGACTGACACACCTACCCCCCTACCACAGAGTGACTCAAATTAACCTCTCAATGAGGGTGTATAATTACAATTTGACCCTCGTTCTGGAAAAACTGGGCTTAATACATGTGCCTAAAGTGCCGTCCCAGACTAGCCTCAGCAGTAGGCACAGGAAAATATGGGATGACACTTACCGCACATGCATTAATCCCAGTTTTCAACAGCAAGGCTAAGTTATTAAAATATGCTCTTCAACCCATACATACCCAGCAGATGTATCTCATCAATGACAATCAAAGACACGGCCTTGACGTAGCTGCGGGTCTGCCAACTACGGGACACACCGTCCCACTTCTCTGGGGTAGTCACGATCAGGTCTGCCTTGGCTATAGCCCGCATGTCCGGAGTGACATCCCCTGTCAGCTCCACCACCCTAGAAAAACATTCTTACGTTATAGTTGAGACTGTTAACAAGTCCCTTTCAGTGCATGTGCGTAAAGTGTTGTCCCAGATTAGCCTGTGCAGTCTGCACAGGCTAACCAGGGACAACACTTTCTGCTTTTACAGTATTTTTCATTTAATGGAAGTCTCTTCTTAGCAAAAATCCTGTTAAGGCGGAAAGTGTCGTTGCTGATTAGCCTGGCTGGACAGCACATGCTTAACCCTTTGAGCGCTGGAACCGGATTTTGAAGGCCTTTGCAAACAGTTTGGATCCAGATGAGACGCCACACAACATGGCGTCTCATCAGGATCCAAACTGTTTGCTATTCTGATAGTATTTTTTGAACAAAAATTGAAGAAAATGCTAATTTTAGAAATTTAGCAGACAACATTTTAGCAGACGACAAATTTCCCAGCATGCAAAGGGTTATCTGGGATGACACTTTATGCATGTGCTCAAACCATTTTTCCAGAGGGAGGCTCTAATAATTTTTTCATGGACAGTCTAGGGTTATGTTGCATGTGAGCGCTACCACCTTACAAAAAATTTGAAACATGATAATCACTGATTTTTCAATAGGCAGGAAACAAAATTTATGTTGTATAATTAACCAATTAACAATACAAAGAAGTCCTGATCTATCAAAAGAAGCATAGTAACATAATTATAGTTTTTTTATATTAATTGCAGAATTATAAGATTCTGCAAAAATCCATGAATTTTCATATATCAGTGGTTATTGGCCAACACATAGCTCTTAAATCATTGAGACTCAAACCTGTGTGGTGTCATTTCCATATGATTCAGAATTGACTGTCATAATAACTCATGACATGTAATTTTAAGTGCAAGATAAACTTAAATAAAAAGAATTTTCTCTGAAATTTGTCACTGTTTGGAACAGNATTTGAAACATGATAATCACTGATTTTTCAATAGGCAGGAAACAAAATGTATGTTGTATAATTAACCAATTAACAATACAAAGAAGTCCTGATCTATCAAAAGAAGCATAGTAACATAGTTATAGTTTTTCATATTAATTGCAGAATTATAAGATTCTGCAAAAATCGATGAATTTTCATATATCAGTGGTTATTGGCCAACACATAGCTCTTAAATCATTGAGACTCAAACCTGTGTGGTGTCATTTCCATATGATTCAGAATTGACTCTCATAATAACTCATGACATGTAATTTTAAGTACAAGATAAACTTAAATAAAAAGAATTTTCTCTGAAATTTGTCACTGTTTGGAACAGTGAATTATTGTTTTTAAATGACAATATTTCCCTATAAACCACAGTAAAGCAATTTTATTTGAAATTAGTCATGGATGGGAGTGGTTGTCTGCAATTACAAAAGCAAATTCACGTTCCTTTTGTTACCACGTTGTATGTCAATGACTGTTGACAGAGACAGAAATCCAGAGAAATCTTATTGTCAACAAGCAAACCAGGAAAAGAAATGAGTCTGGCTCTCAAATAGTACATTGAAGGACATTGCACTTAAAACTGATGCCATATTTGCAAGCTCCAAGGGATTGCAAGTTATTTCCTAATGTGGTGGTATTAGGTGCAGTTTAGAGAGAAACTTGCACCAGAAAAAGTAGCTTCAGTAATTATTTTACATTGTAAAGGAATTTCACCAATTGCAGATGGTTGAAAGTTTAAAATATATTTCTGTGTCAATAGCATAACTTTGCTTCTTAGCCATCATTATATTTAAAATAATGAGCCCTGCTTTGTGAAAAGAGGGCTTAATGCATGTGCGTTAAATGTTAAGATTAGAATGTGCAGTCTGCACAGCCTGATAAGGGATGACACTTCACACTTTTATTGAATTCTTCGTACAAAGAAGTCTCTTCTAAACAAAAATCCAAACGGTGAGTGTCGTCTCTGATTAGCCGGGGCGGACTGCATTATAGGCTAATCTGGGACAACACTTAAGGCACATACATGAAGCCCTGGAGTTTTCCCAGAGCTTGGTTCTTACATAAAATCTTTTCAGTGTTTAGTTAATAAGGGGATAAGTGTGTGCTTAAACCTCACTAGAATATTGCGTGCACTTTGATTGGTCGAGAAAATGTGAGAATAATAAGATCCATCTTAAAAACCTAATATCTTGAGAAGATAAGATTTCAAATGTGCTAAAAAAAGTCAGAAATAAAGGTCATTTATTGACATGAAGTGTTTCACTAAATGGTTGCCATCGAGGCATTATAATTGCACAAAATGTAGGCTGTAATCTAAATTTATCTTGTTTTTCTCATAGAATTACATTGTACACATTTGTTGTAAAGGTCAATCCACCAATCAGCCCCTTTGATTATAAAGTAATTTTTGATATTTCATTTTGTGATTAACCCTTTGCATGCTGGGAAATTTGTCGTCTGCTAAAATGTTGTCTGCTAAATTTCTAAAATTAGCATTTTTTTTCGATTTTTTTTCATAGAATACTATAAGAATAGCAAACAGTTTGGATCCTGATGAGACGCCACGTTTTGTGGCGTCTCATCTGGATCCAAACTGTTTGCAAAGGCCTTCAAAATCCGGTTCCAGCGCTCAAAGGGTTAAGCTAATTACAACAATTTGGAGCTCAATGTCTGTATTCACCAACCTGTTCTTAGACTTAAGGATAAAGAATAGCCTTAGACTAATTAAAAAATGTGTCAGAGTTTTTACATAGGCATGCTAGATATTGTGCATATAACATAAACATATTGATCTCAAAGAAGAAATATACAATTGTAGACGTTGAATGCCATTCTAGACTTGATTTTCAATTAGTTTTAGCACATGACAGTTTGAAAAATGTTAAATGTTTAAAAATGTTCTTTATTTTAGACTTAATTCTAAGAAATGGTTGGTGAATATATGGGTCCTGATTTAACTAGAGTTTTGTCACAGACGTGACGTTTACCCCCACATGCTGCATTGACACAGAATATTTTGCATGCTGTCTCTCAAAACAAGAGAAGCTTATTTATGGCAATTTTTAAGAATTATTATGCCATTATCATTTATGGCCATTTTGACCTTTGAACTCATGAATTCTTTCGCATGACATGCCATCCAATGACTGTGAACAAAATGAATGTACAGAGTAATTTTAAAATCTCACAATGAATGACACAGTTATGGCCCGGACAAGCTCTTTATGGCCATTTTTGACCTTTGAACTCAAAGTGTGACCTTGACCTTGGAGATATCGACATATTTCTTTTGCATGACACACCGTCCAACGATTGTGAACACATGTACAGAGTAATTTTTAAATCTCACAATGAAAGACATAGTTTTGGCCCGGACAAGCTCATTTATGGCCATTTTTGACCTTTGAACTCAAAGTGTGACCTTGACCTTGGAGATATCGACGCAATTCTTTTGCGCGACACACCGTCCAAATATGGTTGCCGTGGCGTAGTGGATATGGTGTCCGCCTAGCAATCTGGAGGTCACGGGTTCGAACCCCACTGGGAGCGTTCCTTCGATCTCCCCCAAAGACAACAAGTACTGGTTCTAGTCCCAGGAAACGGACTCAAGAGCGTTTCTATAAGCCTAAGGCTTTCGATGCAATCGAGCTAAAATAAATAGGTTTAAACTAAATATGGTTAACAAATGAGCCAAATGATTTTAAAATCTCACAATGAACGACATAGTTTTGGCCCGGACAAGCATTTCACCTTTGAACTCAAAGTATGACCTTGACCTTGGAGATATCGACGTAATTCTTTCGCAAGACACACCGTCCAATGATGGTGAACAAATGTACCAAATGATTTTAAAATCTAACGATAAATGACATAGTTATGGTCCAGACAAACTTTCGGTTTAAAACGCACTAAGTGACCCCGTGACCTAGTTTCACCCGGCATGACCCATATTCAAACTTGACCTAGACATCATCTAGATACAATTTCAGACCAAGTTTGGTGAAGATCGGATGACATTTTGGGACAGACAGACAGACAGACAGACCGACCGACAAAGTGACTCCTATATAGCCCCCATTACCAATGGTAATGGGGGTATAATTAAGCCATCAGTCTGCGAGTGGTGTAAATGCCAAGCATCAGAGTGACACAGAGTTGTTTATTGGCTGATAATTAATGATTATTTGAAAATGATTCGAGTCGGTCTCTGGGAAAACCAGGCTTAGATCATGTGTGTAACCCTTTGAGCGCTGGAACCGGATTTTGAAGGCCTTTGCAAACAGTTTGGATCCAGATGAGACGCCACAGAACGTGGCGTCTCATCAGGATCCAAACTGTTTGCTATTCTGATAGTATTCTTTGAAAAAAAATCGAAGAAAATGCTAATTTTAACATTTTATCAGACGACAAATTTCCCAGCATGCAAAGGGTTCAAGTATTGCCCCATGACATTAGCCCCTGCAGTCCGCACAGGCTAATCAGGGACAACTCTACCACTCTTTCTGCCTATACTAGATTTTCGTCAAAATACACTAAATGTGTGACGTTTAAGCTTCCCTTGAATTTTTTGTTAATTTATTGAACTGAAACATAAAACAAAAGAAAAATGTGTTGCTTGAAGTGAATAATCAAAAATGTACTTCACTCCAGCATTAGGCTAACCCACAGGTGAATTTTTTCTATAACCATGTTGTTGTTTTTAATTTACACCAAAATCAACAAATATCCTCTATTTATTGCGTTTTATCCTACAGCTTAATGATTTTATAGAACATAATAGGACCCATACAGAAAAGATAAGGTTTATCCCACACCTATGTTTATCCCACACCTAGTCATGTGTGGAGGAAGGTCATATTACTCGAGATCAACTTTAAAGTATCCATTTTTAGTAAAATCAAGTCAGATTCAACAAAACAAACAATTTGATACCAAGATGTAATATATTTTAAACACAAAATGCAACATAAACAGCAAAAAAACATTTTTAACAAATGTTAAGCGCGCGTGCTCATGACGTCATTATTAACACATCGAACAACAACAGTCGTATCTTTCCCGGTAAAACTGCAGCGATTTTTTTCAGTATTTCTTTAAAATCGGGACGTAGAGGTATGATGAACAGAAAAAACAGGTTACATTTTTTTTTTATTATTTTGTAGGATAAATAGAAAACTATGTAAGTTTGATTGTGTTCTTAAATTTAACCCACTCGTCTCAGAAAGGCTCACAAGGCCCGGCAAGCCTCGCCATGTAAACTTTTCTTCACTCTTGGGATAAATTTAAGTACACAATCACACTTACATAGTATTCTCTATAATTCTGTCTATAGAAAATCCAGAAAGTAGTCATGTGCCCTTTCATAATTTGCCACTGACCACCCCCAAGAGTAACATGTTGCTGTTAGGAATAATAACATCATTATTACCCACACTGCATTATTGTATTACTTGTTTGGAGAATCTCCTAGGGGGCATATTTTTTGTTGATGCAGGGTTAAATCTGATAATTATTTAATATGGACGAGTATGCTCCCAGTATGATCAAATTGAAATGAAATTCCATGCTCAAGTTATTGCTATTGTTGTATCTAGCAATGATGACCTTAGGTTAATTCTAGATTTCTAATAATCATTTTTTAAATTTAAGCCTCTAAATGTCGTTTTGTTGGCAGGAAAATAATTTGTAACAAAAATGGTTTCATCAATACTCCTAACAGACAAAGTATATTTATGGAAATGATTGAGGAAATACATCGTATGTTCACATATTTTTTACAGGTGCACAATTTTATCAATATCATTATAGTTTCACCCATTCTGATCTAAAGAATAATATTGTCATAGGTCTATTTAATTTCAATACCATCACTAAACATTTAAGTTATAAGAATCTGTAAGAATTGATCAGATTTTTTGTACATCAACAGACAATCTCACATTTTATTCCACATTCATTTCGCTCAAAAGGAATCCCCTAGACTGCTTCTATATCTGTGGCATTTGTCTGATTGTCATTTATTGGGACTGTACACTTCAAATATATGAGAGACTTTGTGCACTTATATGCCCTGATACTTCCTGTTTGCTTTTGCTGTTATAAACCTATGAGTGCAGACAGTTTAGAAGATGATATTATTTTTCCAAAGGTTAACACTTTTTGTCTTCTTATAGTTTCTGTTATTTGTTTTCAAGTGCATAATGCTCATAAACATTTTGTCTGTGGATATTCCCTCACATTTCTCAGAACATGGCATTTCCACTTCATGCAAACAAATAAAAGAAATAATTCATGTTCAAGTGGTGCCACCATGTATATATATTTTTTATCATACCGCTAAATTGATATCTGTCTGATATAACGGTGCCTGATATCCTTTTTTTAATCATTTCAACAGGAAGTTGTTATATCAGTAGATGTTTTGATATAGGTCATATTACTCAGAATTGACTATAAAGTCATCATTTTTAGTAAACTAGAATTAGATTCAACGAAACAAACAATTTGCTACAAAGATGAAATATATTTCAGACACAAAAAAGCAACAAAAACAGCAAAAAACGTCTTTTGCAAATATTAAGCGCAAGTGCTCATGAGGTCAAAAATCATGTTAATTCCTGCTAAAAATGCAGCGCTGAAGCACTTTTTTTCATTGCTTCTTTTAAAATGGGGACGTAGAGGTATGATAAACAGAAAAACAAGTTACTGCCTGAATTTTTTGTAATATATCAGGCTTGGCACGAATAAAAAAACGGCTCGGCTTGTTATTCTCTTTATATTTTTATTCATCAATAGAACATGTATATATTACAAGCTTTGCATGCTGGGAAATTTGTCGTCTGCTAAAATGTCGTCTGCTGAATTTCTAAAATAAGCATTTTCTTCAAAAAAAAATCTAAGACCACTATCAGAATAGCAAACAGTTTGGATCCTGATGAGACGCCACGTTCTGTGGCGTCTCATCTGGATCCAAACTGTTTGCAAAGGCCTTCAAAATCCGGNAAAATCATGTTAATTCCTGCTAAAAATGCAGCATTTAAGCGCTTTTTTTTCATTGCTTGTTTTAAAATGGGGACGTAGAGGTATGATAAACAGAAAAACAGGTTACTGCCTGAACTTTTTGTAATATATCAGGCTTGGCACGAATAAAAAAACGGCTCGGCTTGTTATTCTCTATATATTTTTATACATCAATAGAACATGTATATATTACAAGCTGTTTACAATTTTACCCATAGCAGGAAAAATTCAGAATCCTGGTTTTTTATTAATTTGGAACATTATTTCTTTTATCAGTGACATTTTTTCTTCTTTATAAAGTACCAGTAAATGGCACTTTCCCCATCAAGAATAAATTACAAATTCCTAAATTGCCATCTGAATTATTCCAAAAAGAGAGGAAAGTTACATCAATTTCATTCCCAAAAGACAGTGACCTGTTTGTATAGGTCCCTGAAAAAGTGGATTAACGGCAAGTGAACAAATAATGGTGATTAGTTTTATGTTACCACGACAACATTGCTGGATCAAATGAGGTTTAATAAAACAGCGTGTTCAATCAATCAGGCCATTTCTGTTCTAATTTTGCATTGATTTTGCCGGCGAAGTTTTTATTTTCTCCCTTAACCCTTTGCATGCTTGGAAATTTGTCGTCTGCTAAAATGTCGTCTGCTGAATTTCTAAAATCATCCTTCTCTTCACTTTTTTTCAAAGAATACTATCAGAATAGCAAACAGTTTGGATCCTGATGAGACGCCACGTTCTGTGGCGTCTCATCTGGATCCAAACTGTTTGCAAAGGCCTTCAAAATCCGGTTCCAGCGCTCAAAGGGTTAAACANGAACAGGAGGCAAGACAATCTCACAAGCCTGTCTATATAGAACAGCATGGGCTACACTATGTACCTGTGCATGGTTTACCGACTGGTGCTTATTTCAACTACTGATATTAAGATTCAATTCTTCAGTACAAGGGTTACAATACACTTACTTTTTTCTTCACTACAAGGGTTACAATACACTTACTTTTTCCCAAGCTTCTGCTCAATCCTGACTTTCCAGTCCTCCATTCTCTCTCGCACAAGAGCTTTCAGCGGGGCAATGTACACAGCCTGTAAAGTGAGATTACAAACAAATCCAGATAAATAGGCAGGCCTGTAATGTATTTGAACTGGCTAATCAAAATGAGCTTTTTTGTTTTATTATAAGTACTTATATTTTTTCTTCAACTCTTTTTCTTATAGAGAGTCAACAGACAAGAAAGAGCTTGATGTTATGAAAAAAACAGACTTAAGAACTCAAACAAAGTCTCATACAAACCAATTTTCTAAGTCTATCATAGATTAATGAGAAGTATTAAACAAAGAAACAGAGAATAATAGGTTTAAGGTCAGTAACATAGAATGATTATCTTTTGAAGCATTAGTAATCTATTTGTGAGCCGAGGTCAAAAGATCAACAAGTCCAATAACCTACATAGGTTACCACAATTTCTCGTTAATAAGGTAGATGTTCATTCTATTTATTTTAGCAAAATTGCATCAAAAGCCTATGATCTAATGAGAACGTATTGATTCCATTTCCTGGATGAACAATATTTGCTGTCTTTGAGTGAGATCTTAGGAAAGCTCTCTGAATGGGGATTAAACATGGGACCTTCCGGTCGCTAGGCAACAACCATGTCCACTAAGAAACAGCAAATTAGGCAACAATGTCCACTTACCCTAGGAAAAACTAGGCATATTTCGCGGTGACAGAAAAAACACCTTTAAACTAAAAACCCACCTTGTCTTTGGGTCGTTCCCTGAACAGTCTGAAGATGGCCAGTTCAGCGGCGATGGTCTTACCAGAGCCAGTGGGGGCTCCCAGCAGCACGTTGTGATCTGTGTGGTACAGCACGTGGAACAGCTGGGTCTGCAAGGGGGCAAAGGTCATAGAAGCGGCAAAGGTGGAGATTAACATAAGTATAGAAGTTCAAGGTTAACATAAGAGTCTAAGGTCAAAGTTAATTTAAGTATCGAAGTAGAAGTTTTATATCAGTGGAAAAGGTCAAGATTAATATAAGAAGCAAAGACCAAGGTAAATATTAAAGTCAAAGGTCATGCTAAATATATGTGACAATTAAAGGCCAATGTTGATAAAAGTGTTGAAGGTCAAGGTTCATAGATGTGGCAAAGGTCAAGGTTTATATAAGTGGCAAAGGTCAAGATAAATGTATGTGGAAAGGTCAAGATTAACATAAATATAAAAGTTAGATGGTCAAGGTTAATATAAGAGGCTTAGGTCAAGGTTAGTGTAAGTATCAAAGTAGAAATTTAAAATGAGTGGAAAAGGTCAAGGTAAATATAAGTAGCAAAGGCCAATGTTAAATTTAGTGGCAAAGGTCATGGTCTATATATATGGCAAAGGTCAAGGCTGATATAAGTGGCAAAGGTCAAGGTTAATAGAAGTGGCAAATGTTATTGTTAATATTATGGCCGAGGTAAAGGTTGATTTAAGTGGCAAAGGTTAGGGTTAATGCAAGTGGGCCAGATAAACATTTTAACATAGAGGTATATGAACATAAATATATATTGACTTTTGAAAATGTGGGAGTAAATGTTAGTGAGGTAAATTTACAAAATTATGATGCAACATGAGAAAATACCTGAGTATTATACTAACTATCCTGTATAATGCAGCAAATATAACAATGCCACAGATAAGATTTATGTACATTTTAACATTGTGTGAACATATTTAATCTAATCTGGTACCTGAATAGGGTTGAAGTGTGTGAACTTGTAGAGTGTCTCTAACATTGGATCTATGAGGGCAGTTATTGGCAGAGGTTGCAGATCCAGAAGCTCTGCAAATACCAACAAACTCTGAGGGAAACAAAACTCATCACTTCATATAATTGAGCCTCGCTGTAAGAAAACCATTTTTAATATATGTGCATAAAGAACAGTCCGAAATTGCTCATCAGGTACGACACTTTGTGCTTTTATGAAATGTTTTCTTTGAAGGGAGTCTCTTCTTAGCAAAAATTCAGTTTAGGTGGAAAGTGTCGTCCCTGATTAGCCTGTGCAGACTGTACAGGCTAATCTTGGATGTCACTTTACTCACATGCATTAAGCCCCATTTTCCCAGGTCAAGGCTCAATTCTGAAATGGAAGACTACATTGATGGTAGAGCATACAACAGTTGTATTGACTTCAAATTTCTTGCTGATATAAATTGTCCCTGTTTAGTCCATGATTCAACTTACTATTTTTTTCTGACTGTTGAACTCACGCAGCTCAACATATGTGACATTGACCTTCTTAATGATGTGGTGAAATATAAGACTTTCAACTCAACATTTGTGACCTTGACCTAGATGCTCCATTTTCAATTTGTGTGGGGAACTGTCATGACCAGTGAACCAAAAACAATACCCCTCAGGCAGCATGATGGGCTGGACGTAGACACATGCAGGACTCCCACTGGCTCAAAATTTTGTGCAACCAAATTTATCAAAGAACACATTTTTTCTCTCATTTAAGCTGTTTTAAGAGTTTAAAACTATAACATTGTTGGCAAATGAAAATGTATGAAACCAAATTCATTAATTTTTAGCCATTTACTAATTTAGAAAAGCAGAATAAGCCCTGCACATGTGTACAAACCGCAACATGTATGATCTTGACCTCTGTGGGGGATGTCTGAGATGCTGGAGAATGGCTTTGACCTTATTTTACCAATACCTGTGAGACAATTCCATGACCTTGAACGAGTAATTACCTGTGTGAGGTGGATACCTTTTAGACAAAATGAAATGCCGGAAGGAGATGGCACACATCAACTCACAACTCCAGTGGTGTAACCTACTTGTTACAATACAATAATGAGCATAATGGCCAAAAGAGAATTCTTTGACCTTGACGTAGTAATTACCTGTGCATGGTGGATGCCTCTCGGGCAAGATGAGATGCTGGAAGGAGATGGCGCACATGGACTCACATCTCAACTGGTGTTACCTACTTGGTTATAATACCTATACACAAAATGGACAATGGATAATTCCATGACCTTGACCCAGTAATAACCTGTGTGAGTGGGGATGTCATCAGGCAAGGAGATTCCATGACCTTGAAATGACTCATGACCTTAACCTAGTAATTACCTGTGTGTGGGGGATGCCTCTCAGGCAGTATGAGGTGCTGGAAGGAGATGGCACACATGGACTCACATCCCAGCCAGCGGTCCGATATGGCCTTCACGTAGTACTGGGAGGGCAGGGGCTCAAATATCGGGATGGTGAACACCAGCACCTGGTTGGGCTCCTTGCTAAACATCTGAAAAGAACAGAGAATACGGGAAAAAATGAGCCTCGTTCTGGGAAAACTGGGCTTAATGTATGTGCTTAAAATATTGTCCCAGATTAACCGGTGCAGACTGTACAGGGATGACTTTCCGCTTTTATGGAGTTTTTGTTGAAAGGAAGTCTCTTCTAACAAACAAGAGCACCCCATATCAGGTGCCAACGCTCGGCTGTGGGTGCTGGATTTTGTTGTTTTGACCTTTGACCTTGAAGGATGACCTTGACTTTTCACCACTCAAAATGTGCAGCTCCATGAGATACACTTGCATGCCAAATATCAAGTTGCTATCTTCAATAATGCAAAAGTTATGGCTAATGTTCAAGTTTTCGGTCGACTACGACGACGAAGAGGCAAATGGCCGAAGACGAGCTGGCTATGACAATACCTCGGGTTTTCTTCGAAAACAGCTGAGCTTAAAATCCAGTTTAGGCGGAAAGTGTGCAGACTGCACAGGCTTATCTAGGACGACACTTTTCGCACATGCATTAAGCCCTGTTTCAGCAGAAAGAGGCTCAAATGTTTTATCAGGCAACACGAGCTGAATCAGATGTATACAAAATATTTAAATTGTCAACTGAACAATTACAAAATATCATATCTATTCATGATTGTTTATGTATATGTATTGGTATTCGAAATTTGTAATACATTAGTAAAAACATGTAACATTTAGAGTTAAATTTTAAAGCAAATATCAATAAAGTAAAATGTTAAAGCGTGAGCATATTTGCTATTGTACATTGAATTTTGTAGGTGTTCTTATCTGGGGTTTTTTACGCAGACACAAACAAATGTTAAATTAATGATTCCAGATAGCCATTACAGATAGATAGTCATGGCCACGCTCTGAAAAACGGGTCTTAATGCATGTGCATAGATTCTCATCCCAGTTTATACTGTGCAGTCTGCACATGCATTTAGCTCAGTTTTCCCAGATTGAGGCTCAATTTTGTGAAAATTAAAGGAAATCCAGACTGGTTTTTCTGATGAATACACATACAAGATACCATGCAAAGACGGACCTGTTTCTTGTGCAGCAGGAAGTATTCTGAGTGGTAGATGTGGTTGTTCTCTGGGTCCTCCACCCAGATCCAGAACGATTCAGCTGAAGAACCATGGACCTAAAGTGAAGCAGAGGACCTGTTTGTAATGGCAGACGGCATGTAAGTTACGTCTTTTGAAAAAATTTAGGCCTGAACGTGGTACTGTTTTACCTGCTTAAACACCAATATTTTGTACAAATCGAAGTAGAAGGGGCCTAAAAGGAAGTGAGAGGAGCCTTAAAGGAAGTGTCAGGAGCCTTTAAGGAAGTGTGATGAGCCTAAAAGGAAGTTGGAGGAACCTAACAGCAAGTGGGAGGAGCATAACAGGAAGTGGGCAGAGCCTCACAGTTAGTAGCAGGAACCTAATAGGAAGTGGGAGGAGCATAACAGGAAGTGGGCAAAGCCTCACAGTAAGTGGCAGGAGCCTTACAGTAAGTGGGAGGAGCATAACAGGAAGTGGGAGGAGCCTAAAAGGAAATGGGAGGGGCCTGACAGGAAATGGGAGGGGCCTAAAATGAAATGGGAGGAGCCTTCCAGTAAGTGGGAGGAGCTTAAAAGGAAATGGGAGGAGCATAACAGGAAGTGGGAGGAGCCTTACAATAAGTGGGAAGAGCCTTAACGGCAATGGGAGGAGCCTCAAAGGAAATGGGAGGAGCCTTACAGAAAGTGGGAGGAGCCTAAAAGGAAATCGGAGGGGCCTAAAATGAAGTGGGATGGGCCTAAAAAGGAAATGGAAGGAGCTTTCAATAAGTGGGAGGAGCCTGAAAGGAAATGGGATGGGCCTAACATGAAATGGGAGGGGCCTAAAAGAAGTGGGAGGAGCCTCAAGGGACATGGGAAGGGCCAAAGAGGGAAGTAGGAGGGGTCTAAAAGGAAGTGGGGGCCTAAAAGAAAATGGGAGTAGCCGAAAAGGAATTTGGAAAAGAATAACATGAAGTTCGAGGAGGCTTATAGGAAGTGGGAGGGGTCTAAAAGGAATTGTATGGAGCCTAAAATGAAGTGGAAATGGCCTAAAAGGAAGTGGGAGGAGCCTAAAAGAAAATGGGAGGAGCCTATTTCCAATGTTTTTTTTCAAATTTTGTGTTCAGACACAGTGTGTCATTTTACTCAAATTAAATAATCATAGAATGAATGACAACATTTAAAATTATCACAGATTATAAGGCATTTGCTTACACTCTAAAATAATGATTTTATTGTTCCTTTTCAACACACAACTTAAGGGTTGTTGCGGCAGTTTATTTAACCGAGGCTATATTTATACCAACACCGATGCTATTATCACAACCGAATAGTTTTGTTATCAGAATCATCACAAATTAATGACCGAGAAGGTTCATAATAGATACTCAGTTGTTCAATCCCAGGTGCGGTTAACTTTTTTTAATTCTTTTTTTCTTTCTTTTATTTCATACTTGTTTTTTTCCTGGAGCTCTTTAGTCCTGCTGTTTACATTAATTAATTTAAAGCATTTAATCACAAACTTCAAAACATGCCGAAATCTGTCAACAAGTCCCTGTTATTGATGATTAAGGTCGAGTTTGATACTGTATGGTCTTATGTTTGTGATTAAATATTGTATAAGTGTTGT